>SNQJ01S0151534.1:8328-31484 GCA_010110895.2 Picea sitchensis
AATTTCATGGGATGCATTTTCACTTTTAGGTGTCTTCTCTGTTACGAAATTTTTCAATACTTCCATGATCTCCCCTTTTAAACCATCCAACTTAGTATCCAACTTAGCTTCCATTGAATCCATCTTAGTATCCAACTTAGCTTTCATTGAATCCATCTTAGTATCCAACTTAGATTCCATTGAATCCATCTTATTTTGTAGTTCATTTATGTCCCTACGCATTTCTTCACCTTCATCAAGAGTCCAAGTAGGATTTTCATGAGGCTTATTTGGTGTAGAAGTTCCCTTTTTTGGTGGCATGTTGGCCAAGTATCACTTTTGAACCTTGATTTTGAGGTGGTTCAGCTAGACAATATTTCTTCTATTGTATCTCCCAGGTTTTGGCCCTTATGGGTATGAAACCTTATTTTATGTAGTTCTATAATATTTCTTCTCTGCAATTCCACAGGTCTGATCAAAATTTGATGTGCCAAGTGGAATTTATGGTAACTTCCCCACAACTTGCCGATTTTGGCCTTTCCAGGAGATCTCACTTGTATAGCGTGCCCCAGACAAAATAATTGATATAAAATTCTGAAACTCGCACCAAAAATACTACAGACTATACACAATCCAATGAAATCAATCCCATGCAATTTGGATACTCTAGGAAGAAGTTATGATTGTTTTACCTGGAACACCTTCTTGAGACTAGTCAATAGGACTAGTCAGATACGCTATCTTACACAGGGTGTATCTAAAAATTTAAGATGACACCGAATTTGAACCTTTTACCACAGATACCTTACTAATTTCTGTAAATATCCTCTAGATTTCAGGGTCTGAAACGTTACAGAAAAATTTTTATAGCGAAAATTCCGCAATGACTCAGTTCAGGATGATTCCAGAACCCTATCTTGTATAGGATGTATCTCCGAAAGTATAAGGCATCAAGAGCTGAATTTTGAACCCAACGTACCTTGATCCATCTAATAAATATCCTCCAAGACGTTCCTTTTGAAACATTGTATAAAAAAAGGTATAGCAAAAATTCCAAGGTGTCTCAGATGTAGCAGCGAAACCCTAAGACCTTGAGCTCTGATACCATATATTAAGAACCAAATATCAATATAGCATAGAAAATCCTCAGAAAAAGTACTCAATGCCTTAAAAGAGAGATAATTTCAGATAATAAGCCTCTTCGAGGTGGAAACCTCCTTTTACCCCACTTAAATGTTCAAGTACCAGATGCTTCAAAATGAAAATGTCTCATTGGTATATATAGGAGACTAGGAGGTATAATTACAACTAATGGCCTAAGGACGACATAAATAAAATAACATTACTAATATAATATGCCCCAATTAAGGGGTAATGATCCAATATCAGGGCTTAATAGAGTCTATCAATTCTAGATGCCCTCGGTATACCAGAGAATTTCTCCATAGTGTCTGAACCTTTCAATGAAGAAAATCTAATTAGGTTATACAGAGAGTTTCCGTCAAAAGTCAGAGATCTATTTTTAAAGACAATTGTCAAACCAGAGCACCTCTCAGAGAGTCTTCCTTTGCCAATGAATGTGACTATTATGGTTATTGAAATCCAATGGGTTTGTTTCTTGTTGAGTCAAATTTTAGTTCTAGATAATGACAAACATGTGGTCGAGGTCATGCTTGGTTTCCTGTTGACATTATTTTTACTATGAGTCTGGTTTGTTAGTCTGTATCAATTTTGATCAATTCATAGCTGATAATATCCATAAACAACTAGTGAATTTTCTCTCTCTAAAGCATTTCAGATATTACACCTATTTGCTGAAGATTTTCCTGGAAACCAATAAGAGAGAATTTCCTAAAGAAACATTCATATAAACTGAATGTAAGAGGATTACATTGCTCATATTCATCAACAAAGTTATGTCAAGGGTTTACAATTTGATTTTCAAGACCAACCTACCTAGAGTTTTGGATGACATGAGGAGTTATCTGCAACCAAATCCAAAAAATAGAGTGGGGGACTGGGTATTGTTCATGCATTCAACAATAATATGGTTTTATGGTTTTCATGAATACCCCTATCTATTGTCTATTTTTCTGACCCTCATAATCGTTGCCCTTGAATTCATTAGAAAAATAATCATATCTGAGACAGATCTTTTCTTAAAGTTGTGCAAAGCCTCCAACCTCAAGTTCCCTTTCATCATTGGCCCTTTTATTGTCAAAACCAGATCTTGTTTATCTCAGATTTAGGCAAATCTCAAAGATTTTGGTTTTTCAAAGCTACTGGGAAGGATATATGATCCACACCAAATCATATCCAAGAGGAGATTGATGAAAAAACAACCCCCTTATGAGAATGAACATGTTGAGGGTTTTGATAAACTAGAAAACCTACAAGTTTGTGCTAATATGGAAGCAATCTTGAAAACAACTCAAACACAATAGGTGGAGGCAATCCTGCAACAAAGTCAGAAACAACAAGTAGAGGCAACCCTACAAAGAAGTCAAACACAACAAGCTCCCCAGAAGTTGATAGTCAAAGTCCCCAATATGAGTGTCTATAGCAAGGGAAGCAGTTCAGAGGCCATGGGCACCAATGATCAACAAATTTATCCTAAGAAGATGAAGATTACACTGTCTCCACAGATAGTGGATTTAGAGGAGGAAGATCCTAAATAACAAGTAAATATGGATATGGTGGAGAGTGGTACTAGCACTGTAGAGGTTGAAAAGGGATGAAAACTTCAAAGTGAAGGCATCTCAAGAACCTTTAGTAGCAAAAAACACATCTTTGATAAAACATCTGGGGTAGCTTATCAATCGAAAGAATATTTGGAAAAATAGTATGCTAAGAAAGGAAACATGGCCCTGGGTGAGATGATGGAATTAGTCCCTGAAGTGGAAAATATTTCTCAGAACAAATCTTCTCTGTTCACAGTAAGGGATATTGAGAAGAGGACCTTTAACATTGCAGTTGCAAATGAAGACAAAGTATATGA
Source organism: Picea sitchensis (assembly GCA_010110895.2). NCBI lineage: Eukaryota > Viridiplantae > Streptophyta > Pinopsida > Pinales > Pinaceae > Picea > Picea sitchensis. The sequence continues at coordinate 11,306 of SNQJ01S0151534.1, forward strand.
GATAAAGATAAGGTATGACAACATCAACACTTTAGACAAATTCAAATTCCATAGGAACACCAATGATATGTTGTATTATGACTGCCTGAGTTAAATCTTGAATAATTCAAAGTTGTCATCTTATGCAATGAAATTGGATGGGAAGTTGAGGCAAGAAAAAAGAATCTAGCAGAGCTTGGCAGACTTAGGTCAAGAGGTTGGAATATGAAGGCCCCCAAGGGATGAAATCCTCATTGGATGATAAGGACAAATTGATTCAAATCTTGAAGAAGAAACTGAAAATGTCTTCCAAAGAGCATCCACAAACAACATAATTGGTTGCTCTAGAACAAGAAAAATAATCGTTTTGACAAGAGGCATTGGACTACAAAGCTAGGGTGTTGCAACTAGAGCAAGAAAAGATGAAATGGTCACAAGAGAAAACAGAATTGTTGAACATGGTTGTAGTTGTACCTCCCACTACAGAAGTTGGGTCAAACATTGAAGGACTTTTCCAGGCTATGTTACAAGTTAGGCTAAAGGTATGAGAAATCAAGGGGTTAAAAGGGGACATAGAGAAATTGAAGCAGGAAATGAAAGCAAAGGATGAAAGAATGACTCAACTTCAAAAGGATAATGGAGCCTTGCAGGAAAGGATAGATATGTTGCTTGCAGGAAAGGATAGATATGTTGAATATGATATTGAGAGGAAAAGGCTTGTTGCAAGGGGCTAAGAACATCATCTGGGATTCAATACGCTGAAGCTGCCAAGTTCAGAGTGTGTTTGAATTTCATCAATGATAAAGACAGCATGGCCATCACAGCAAGAAGCATGTGCACTGATGTAAATGAGACTTTAGCAAATACACCATCAGAGTGGGCCCAAAATTCCATAAACCTGCTCAACTCCATCCCTAGTACAAAACTTCAGACCATTGGAGTCAAATATAGAACCACATTAATCATCTAGGCCATAAGGGTTATTCCTAAACATAACCTGTTGAAATCAATCCAAACCAAGGAAACACAAATGGAGCAGAGTGTGCAAGAGTTCAAGGATTTGTTTGAAGAATTGTTTATTAAAGGCCTCCCACCATTTTGGGATGGAAAAGTAAAATTATATGATCAGGAAGAATATAACGCTCGCCTCACTTAGTGCAGAATGGATCACTCCAAGTTTGAAAAACTAGAGGAAAATCTGAAAGGATCAACCCTGGTTGAACATCTTATTAAATATTTTGAGATTTTTAATCAATTCAAAGCAGTGAAAATTGGACTACCAGTCATGACATATGCCTCCTGCATTAACCTGGAGATCCTAATCAAAGAAATGATGGATTATGATATTCCTTCTGACTTGCAATGGAAGGAGATAGTATGGTTGGGTAAGACAAATTGAAACTTTCCAAGGGTCCAGTAAATGATGTCTAGGTGTCACTGAAGATGACAGATCAGGAAGAAGACCATAACAGAACAAGTGGCAAATAAAGGAGATGAAGTGTCAGAGGACTCGGTAGCTGGATCATCAAACGTTTTTCTTACTAATTACTGTAATTGGTTTCAAGACTGAAACTGTCATTTGTAATCATTGTAATTAGTTTTAGAAACTGATTACAATGAGAAGGTTGTAACTTTTATAATCTTCACATTTGAATAAAAGGGTTATTTTCTGTCCCAAATATTGTGTTTTTTTATTAATTAATTAATGCATTTACATTTATATCTAAACCCTAACATTGATAAGTATATATAGATTATCTTGTAGTTTTGTTGTCTAAATTGTTTTTAGGTCTACTTTGGAAGGAGACCAACAATTCAAGAAACTACAAAGAAAAAGGAGGTCTACACTAGTCTAAAGGACCTAAGTTACACCCTCTTTTCCTTCTCTTGTCTTTTAAGTTCAGATTGTTTGGGGTAGTTAAGAAATAGAACTGTCTTTCAAGGGATATCAATGCTCTTCCTATACTTCGAACCAATATAGTAATAGGGGGATTTTCCTTGCTAGTAGAATTGGAAACTCCACTGCGAAGTGTCTCTAGGGTCTTCGTGGGAGACTTTTTTGTTTTAATTGGTTTTTTCAATTTCTTTTTGAGTTCTTTCAGGTTTATTGAGTCATTTTAGGCTCTCTGGTCACTTTCCAGGTGCTTACCAGCTTTCACTGCCTAGTCAGTCTACCAAGTCTTTTTTTTTTTGAAAAATCTCAAAGGTGTACACACTCTACTTTGGCTCAGCCCATGTACATACGCAGTCTGCACAGTAGACAACCCGCATACATACGCAGGTTGCTGGTGCAACAACCCGCGTCTCTGTGTCTTGAAGGTTTTTTTTAAAAAGATGAGTTTTTCTCTTTCTTGACAGAAGCTTTGGGCTTCTCAGGTATTTCTTGGACTTTAGAGAGTCTCTGTTAGTGTTATTAGCTTGGGTTAAAGATTCAATTTTAACTTGTTTCTTAGTTTTATTTTGTTTTCCCTAGAGGTTTAGGGTGAACTTTCAAGTTTTAGATCCTCAGATGTGAAGATTACAAAAGTTACAACCTTCTCATTGGCAGACGCTCTACAAACCTGGTCTGGGATCATATTACTACTACTCCAAGTGCATCATTCTCGTGATACCTCTCACAATCAATTGATCTCCTTAGGAAATAAGGAAGGGATTGTATAGGGAGAGGGATGGAGGGGGGATGTTTAGGCCAAATCTTAGAAAGGGATGAAAAACTTGGGGTAGAGGGGAAAGGGATTTTGGTAGAGTTTCTCTGTTCTAATGCTTGATTTTGGAATGAGACCCCAATACCTCTTTTTATATGAAAAAAAGATGGTTATTCGGTTTGCGGATGGGCTACAATGGGTAAAATGGTTGGGAAACCCTTGATAGCTCATAAACTTCGTCGAATTCCTTGTAACTTTTTGTTTTTTGCAACTTTTGGAGGAAAACGTGGGTTTTTTAGTATGTATCTTGCGTATGTGCACGGGCTGTCTAGTATGCAACTAGCATATGTATGCAGGAATTAGTGTAGCAGGGCACATACATGCTCCAAAAAATGGTTTTTTAAGAGAGAGTCTCAACAGTAATTTGGCAAATTGTGTAATTAGAAAGGTCAATGCCATGTGTGCATAGGTAGTGCATTTTTTTATTATAACACTTACATGTTGATGATATGATTTTCACGAGAAATATATAAGTGGAAACGTTTATAGAAACCATGCAACATGAATTTGAAATGGATTACTTAACGTTAATGAGATATTTCCTTTGTATTGAAGTTGTCCAATCAAATTCAAGATTTTTTTCATTTCAAGAAAGATATGTCATGGATGTGTTGAAGAAGGTTCGCAGAGTGTCTGCCAATGAGAAGGTTGTAACTTTTGTAATCTTCATATCTGAATAAAAGAGTTCTTTTCTATCCCAAATATTGTGTTTTTTTCTTAATTGATTAATGCATTTACATTTATATCTAAACCCTGACATTGATAAGTATATATAGAATATCTTGTAGCTTTGTTGTCTAAATTGTTTTTAGGTCAGCTTTGGGAGGAGACCAACAGTTCAAGAAACTACAAAGAAGAAGGAGGTCTACACTAGTTGAAAGGACCTAAGTTACACCCTCTTTTCCTTCTCTTGTCTTTTAAGTTCATATTGTTTGGGGTAGTTTAGAAATAGAACCGTTTTTTAAGGGATATCAATGTTCTTCCTATACTTCGATCCAGTATAGTAATAGGGGGATTTTACCTGCTAGTAGAATTGGAAACCCCACTATGAAGTGTCTCTAGGGTCTTCGTGGGAGGTTTTTTTGTTTTAATTGGTTTTTTCAATTTCTTTTTGAGTTCTTTCAGGTTTATTCAGTCATTTTAGGGTCTCTGCTCACTTTCCAGGTGCTTACCAGCTTTCACTGCCCAGTCAGTCTACCAAGTCTTTTTATTTCTGAAAAATCTCAAAGGTGTACACACTCTACTTTGGCTCAGCCCGTGTACATACGCAATCTACAAAGTAGAAAACCCGCATACATACACAGGTTGTTGGTGCAACAACCCGCGTCTCTGTGTCTTGAAGGTGTTTTTAAAAAAGATGAGTTTTTCTCTTTCTTGACAGAAGCTTTGGGCTTCTCAGGTATTTCTTGGACTTTAGAGAGTCTCTGTTAGTGGTATTATCTTAGGTTAAAGATTCAATTTTAACTTATTTCTTAGTTTTATTTTTTTTTCCCTAGAGGTTTAGGGTGAACTTTCAAGTTTTAGATCCTCCTTTGGTTTCTTTTGAATCCCTATGTTTACGCAGTTGGCCTAGCGTCTCTGCCAATCTTGGGTTATGCTTCCTATTTGTCCTATTTTACGCTTTGAAAAACAAAAAATAATTTTTACTTTGGTTACATTTCAAAATAAAAAAATCAAAAAGAATTTGTTGCATTTAGTTATGCACCTAGTTTGGTAGTGTAGCGTAGGCTGTCTGTTTGAAAAAGAAAAGAGTTTCATTTTCAAAGTTCTTTCTTTCTTTCCTAAAAGTATAAGTAAATTTTCATAGTAAAACGAAAAAGATATTTTAGGAAATTTTTGGTTATAAGATCTTGGAACATTGTTTTGAAAAGTTGATATTCACAAAGATTTTACAATCTTTTTCTGTAAATTCAAAGTATCTAGTTTGTTTTTTCATATTAATTCTCTAATGTTTTCTCATTTTTCTGTCTCTTCCAAACACCACCAATTGCACATTCACATCCTTTGATTAAATCAAGGCCATAAAATTAATGCCTGACTTAAAATCTATTAGACTTTCTGTTTGTAGGGTTCACCAACTATTTTAGGCTTTTAGGGCCTTCAAATAAGTGTGAAGGGGAAACTCTTTAAGGCCATTTAAAACAAACATTGGAGTCTAATATAGGGAGTGTCTAAAGTCCAATGTCATAAGAGTTAGTCGGGACCCCCTTCTAACATAGGGTCTAAACACGAGGTCAAGTAAAGAAAGGTAGAGGAGATAACCCCTCAAAGTCGGACTGAACGTAGTGGGGATTGTATATTGAGGGTCTTTCTTGGGAATCACATTAATCGCATTTGAATAAGAAGCCTCGTGGAACTTGAATCCATTCGATTTCCTCAGTTGTCTTCTGGACCAAGTGAATTTGGTACCCTTGAAGGGCTTCAGACTTGTTATCCTACTCATTACGATAAACACGCATGTTGACTGTACCCACCTGGTGATTGAATGGAAGATGGAAACCTGGTTGCCTATTTTTATGGAATTACACTGATGGACAAGGGGGTATACCATGGTACCTAGGGAAAATGTCAAATCACACTTTGTAGATAATACCTGGAGGGTGATTCCATGTTCAATTTGCACTTGCACTGGTAAGTTTCTCTAATGTCGATTGGCCTAATTGTCCTTCCCACTAGTTAGTTGTATGCTTGATTTGTCTTTAGAAAATTTTAGTGTGTGGTATGTGATTCACGCTATCCAAACATTATTGTGTCGGTTGATCATTTCACAAGGTGGAATATCAACAGCTTCGTCATTCACGTAGGATTAAGGGCATGTCATCCATTACTTTGGAGCCACCTCTACCACCATTGAGGCACAAGCTAGATCAAGAAGGTTCTTTCAAAGATACTGGGCCACAGGAAACTGTACCCGATCCATATTTGAGAGAAGACTTCCCAGCCCCAGACGAATCCATCATTTTTTACCTTGAGACCGAGGATTTTAGGCCAACGAATCCTCCAATCACCGACTTATCGGTGCCACTTTTAATTCAAATAGTCCCTCCCAAGGTGACTTCTCATGAACGCTAGTTTATTCGGCGAGCAGTGATGGAAGCAAGTGCTACTACTCCCATTATGAATGTTGTTGGAAGGGGAATTGTACCTCCTCCCCTGCCTCCTCCTGTCAGGACCACGACTTTCCTAAAACCCACAACTTCGAGCAGTGGTTTGATTCCTTCTACTGCTTCAACCAATTTTCCCTTCATTCAGAAGGCGTCATGCGCTCCCTTCTCATATGGGATGCCTAGTTTTGACTCGAACTCAGTTCTCACATATGCTACTCTACAGACCATGGGTCTGGGGGCAGGGATCTCTAACTCTCCCTTATAAGGATCTATCGCGGGCACCACTACTCCGATCAATGTTATTCCTTACAGTGGGAGTCACATACCTCCTCTGGGCCCTTCTCTCGGTGGCGCATTTCAGCATTCGATCGGTCCTAATTATAACTATAGTTTGTTTAGTAGAGGCAGTTTGGGACCTTTATCCTACATGATGTCAGTGGGATCAATGTCGTTTTCTTTGTTTAGTGTTTTTGGAAAAAAAAAAAAAATCTTCGTCTTCTTTCTCAACTGGGGGAAACCCCATATTTAGTCTACAAAACCTCCACAAGGTACCATTCCTTCACAGGGAGCNCTACATGATTTCAGTGGGATCAATGTCGTTTTATTTGTTTAGTGTTTTTGGAAAAAAAAAAAAATCTTCGTCTTCTTTCTCAACTGGGGGAAACCCCATATTTAGTCTACAAAACCTCCACAAGGTACCATTCCTTCACAGGGAGCGGTGATAGGAGTGTACTCCACATAAGTTCATTGCAATCCTTGGCAGGGATCGTTTCCCTCGAAAAGGATGTCAGTCGGGGGAAACCCCTTCCATACTCAATTGAACCTCGTGCAAGGTTCAGTACCTATGCAAGGAGGATTGGCTGGGGGCATCCCCAACCAAGGTCGTTGGAACACTGCATAGGGAGTAATCTATGCGCAATCTATGTCATCTAACTTCAAGAATTAGCCGATGATGCAAAAAAGTACGTAGGTTCCTTTTGTTGTTTAGGGCCATGATTTCTACCAAAACCTTGGCCAACGGTCCAACTTTTCCTGGCAACCTGGTGCTAGTCAAAATCCAAGTCCCTCATTTCGTGTAAATACTATGTAACTGAAACTACCCTTTTTGGTAACACAACATTTTCCAGACCCGTCAAGATTGTTCAATGTCACAATCTGCATTGGGCCCCCATATCGACTAAGTTTCCTTCTGGAATCCCTAATTTTGATGGCAATCCTGGCAAGGATCTAGGTTATCATGTGACGACTTTTCACTTGTGGTGCTCATCCAACTCGTTGAAGGATGACTCCATTCAGTTGCACCTGTTTTAACACACTCTTATAGGGGGTGAAATGAAATGGTATATCGATCTCAAAAACTCTAAGTATTCTTAATCTAATGACCTGTATATGGTCTTCTTAAACCATTTCCAGTTGCCAGTGAGATATGATGCTGACACTGAGTTGTTATCCAACTTTGAGAAGACTAAAGACGACCATATCTCAGATCATATCCATGAATGGAGGAAATGAAAGAGATTGATTAAAGTCAAGGTCCCTCCAGCATTTTTGCTCGAGTGGTTCTTAAAGTATTTGGTGCCTTGCGTGTCCAAAGATGTAGCAACGTCGGGGATATTTTCTAAGGAAGAGGCTATTATGAGAGCCTAGCAACTCAAACTGATCTATTCTCAGTATGGAATGCTTTACGATATCTTACCTGATGCACCGCAGTCAATTCTCGATAAGGCCAAACAAAAGTCTGGGCCCCATGTTGATGGCATAGTGGGCTCAACACAAAGAAAGTCCACGAATCTGTTGTCTAATCAATTACAACAATTATCAATTCAACAAACTATGGCCAGCCAAACTCCTAGTTCGGTTTCCCCCGCAATCCAGACGTTGGATGTATACAATGTGAAATCGAAAACTACCAAGGCTAACCAGCAGACAGAGGGAAAGAAGAAATAAAAAAACAAGAAGGGTAAGGGGGATAAAAACATTGCTAACAATGTTGGCAAGGGAAAAACTGAAAAGAGGAAGGTGAAGTTTCTGTGTAATATTTGCAAGGATGACCACTTACCTCACCTCTTCCCTCGTCTTGCAGAAGCCCAGAAGCTACTGGCACAACAACAACCTATTGTGTTGACAAACCATTTTCCACAAGGGTAAAATATGGCTCAAGAGTTTTCATCCCCAAGTGTGGCTAGGGGTAGTCAGGGACCCCCTGTTCTTAATCCAAACAACCCGACCGCAAAGATTTACATGGTGAATGTCGAGGCTCATTTATCAATAATGACTCATGAATACAGAACACCATAATATGTTGAGAAGGGAAAAGAGGCCTCCAACCCATTAACTCCTCTTCAAATTGAGAAGACAGTGGAAGAGACAATGAATAGCATCCCTAAAGGTGCATTCAAGAAGGATTCTCATAACCCAAAAGTGAGGGTTTCTTAGAATTAATCTGTTGTGGAAGATTTGGCACATACCCCTTGTGCAATGTCTAATATGAAGGTTCTCCAACGTTTCCCCTCATAGAGAAAAGATTGTTTTTCCTCCTTGGGAGTGGTAGAGCTTAGTAACTCAGGGATGATCATTTTCGATCCGACTGACCTTAAACCTCGTCTTCCTCACCAATACTCCTTTCAGATAGTAGTGGCATACACCATGAAATCGTTGACACTGAAAATTTTCCATATGGTGGTTGATGAGGATCCATCGACTTGCATGATTTTGTTGGCATGCTAGAGGGCCATTGGCCATCCTAATTTGTCCCCATCACCCACGTTACTAACGAATTTTTATGGTCGATCGTTCAAACCACACAGTATAATTCCCACTTTTCTCATGCAGTTGGAGGGTAAAACTATGTGTGTTGAGGTAGAAGTAGTCGATGCACCTCTTGACTGCAATATTATGTTAGGATGGATTTGGAATTACGCAATGCATGCGGTTGTAGCCACCATTTTTTGGGTCCTATGATTTCTGCACAAAGGTTGGATTATAATCGTCGACCAGTTGTACTTCTCCCGTCTTAACCCTTCATCAGGCACATCCACGGTCTCGATGATTGAAAACCTATAGAAATGCACTGTCAACTTAGCTACTGGATTTTTTTCATCTTTGATGGGAACTTTCGATTATCCGCCACCTTCCAATGATGTAAGGTTTATTTTGACTATCCCCGACCAGCCGAAGGCTACAATTTTTCAAGTGTCATCTTTTAAAATGAGCTACTTTCACGACCAGTGGACTTTAACTTCCCCATCGGCTTCAATGGAAGGGGTAGGGAACCTTGGTATGACCATGCCCTTAATCACAGATGAGGTTCGTTACAACATTGTCCAACAAGACTCATCCAACCCTGATCGAGCTCCCCCACAGGAGATAGATCTTGTGCTCGAGCCTATTTGGGCTCAAGACTCTCTAGCCACTCAAGACCCTTTATACTTAGTCTTTCCCTCTTATGAGGTGATTATGGAGGCAATGACTATTCCAAATATGCCTTGGGATGATCTTAATCATATATCTTATTTTCTTCCTTAGCTCAGGAGAATAGAGGCAGGAGAGTTTGTTGCAACCATGAGTGGAGATATCCCTTGTCCTATTAACCCTTTGTCTATGCACAAAATATAAATCAAGGGAAACATGGAAAGTATTGTTGCAACGATTCCCATCGATATATCCAAAACCCCTAGCATCATGGAGAATGTCTTTGTCAGAGAGGATTGCTCCCCCGAAGAGATTCAAATCTACATCGAGTTGTTTAAGGATTTTTGTGATGTTTTCTCCTGGTATTACGAGGAGATGCCAATCATCGACCCACAAATCGTCGAACACAAAATCATGACTTATCTTGATATTAAACCAATATGACAGAATCTTCACCTGGTCAATCCTCGAAAAGCAACGACGATAAAGGATGAGGTAGAGAAACTCCTCAAAGTCTATTTCATCTACCCTGTACAATTGAAGGAATGGGTATCAAACCCAGTTCCTATCAACAAGAAGCAGTGCACGATTCGTGTTTGTATGGATTTCCGTGATTTGAAAAAAGCTTGCCCAAAAGGCAGTTTTCCAACCCTGTTTATTGATCAAATGGTCAATGAGTGTGCGGGTTGCGAGGTATTTTCTTTCATGGATGGTTTTTCGGGGTATAATCAAATTCAAATCAAACCCGAGGACCAACATAAAATGTCTTTTATTTTTCGTTGGGGTACTTTCTCATATCGAAAAATTCCTTTTGGCCTAAAGAAGGTTGAAGCTACTTTTCAACGGGCCATGTCGTTCTCTTTTCACGATCTCAAACACATAATCAAGGCATACCTGGATGATCTAGTGTCACGGTCTCCCAAGATATCTGATCATCCCGCCAATTTACGACTAATATTTGAGAGGTGTCACTACCATGAGATTCGCTTGAATCCAAACAAGTGCAGTTTCTGTGTGATATCAGGCTGTTTATTAGGTTTCATCGTGTCAACAAAAGGGATCATGGTCGATCCTCTCAAGGATGAGGCGATAGTTCAATTTCCTCCCCCATGCACAATTCCCCAGATTCAAAGTTTACATGGGAAGGAAAACTTTCCTCAGTGTTTTGTCGCTAATTATGCCAAGATTACGAAAGGGTTCATGTGTCTTTTAAAAAAGGGAGTCCCATTCTATTGGGATGAAGCAGCTCAATACTCTTTTGATGTGTTGAAACACACTCTAATGTCTACCCCTCTGCTTAGGCCTCCTAATTATGGCAAGGATTTCTTGTTATATGTGGTCGTTCTAGAGTCCACAATCAACATGGTCTTGGTACAAGAGGATGATGAGCTCTAATAGAACGTTATTTATTATCTTAGTCGAGGCTTAATGGGACCAGAACTCGGCTATTCACATGTTGAGAAACTTTCTTTGGAGGTTGTTCATGCTATCCAACGGTTCTGTCACTACATATTACTTTGCAAGAACACTATTGTTGTCATCATAAATCCCTTTAAATATGTGTTAACACGACGTGTCATCGACGGAAAAATCATCTGGTGGATAGTTATTCTCCAAGAGTTTAACTTGGATATATTTTTGAGAAATATAAAAAGTCCTTGTTCTTCGTAGAGTTAATATCAGAACTGTCGGTTGAAAGTGGTGATGTTTTTCCTGAAGAGTCACAAATTAATGGAGATCTTTTTCTAATCACATCTTCGGACCCCTGGTATGGAGATATACTTGTGTATATTTAGACTTTGAAGTGCCCCACTTCTGCTTCTTTCTATGAGCGTCGACGAATACGACACCAAGCGCGGAACTATCTCATCCTCAATGACACTTTGTATCGTCGAGTGGTGGATTGTATTCTTCAATAATGCCTTACTCACGAAGAATTAGAGATTTTTTTGAACGAATGTCAAACTGGAGCATGTGTCGATCATCTGTCTGGTTTGGAAACATCCCAAAAGATTCTTCATGTAGGATACTTTTGGCCCTTGTTAATCAAATATTGTGTTGAGGTAGTCAAGAAGTGTCACCTGTGGGAGATCTTCTGTCGAAAGATGTGGGCACACCCTGCTCCTATGTTTCTGGTGATTGTTGTTGTTCCCTTCACCAAGTGGGGGATTGATTTCACTACATGTCACCTGACTTCTTCCAAGGGGCATCGTTATATCATCGTAGCAGTAGATGAATTTACTAAGTCGGTCGAAGCTATACTGACATTTAACAATGACACGGAAACTGATGCCCTTTTTTTTCAATCAGATAGTAGCTAGATTCGGTATCCCGAAGGAGATTGTCACTGACCATGGCAGTGACTTCCAAAATAAAATTATGACCAAATTAACATCAAAGATTAGGTTTAAATAGGAAAATTTGTCACCCTATTACCTGCAAGTGAATGGTCAGGTTGAATAATGTGAATAAGTCTCTCAAGACTATTCTTCAGTGAACGATCAATTCAACAAAGTCAAATTGGCATCTGATGTTATATTCAGCATTGAGGACTTATCTAACTTATATAAATATTGCTATCAATTTTTCACCTTTTCAACTTGTCTATGGGATGGAGGTAGTCTTTCCCATTGAATGTCAAATCCCTTCTCTAAATTTGGCAGTGGAGCTACTGCTCGACACTACACCACTTTAGGAATGTGTTTTATAGCTTGAGCAACTCGATGAGTAGTATCGAGATGCAGCCTTGGCCAATGAGGCTCATAAGAAAAGGGTAAAGTGTCAATATGATCGGTCTGTTCCCCCTCGTATTTTCTCCAAACGTGATCTTGTCCTGGTCTATGACCAACACAAAGATCCCTTGGGGGAAGGAAAGTTCAAACTCATGTGGTTCAGACCTTTCATTGTGAAAGTGGTCTTAGAAAAGGGTTCTTTCCATCTGGTTGATTTTGAGGGTAATGCCTTAGCGGAGCCTAGAAATTGGCTCTACCTTAAGAAGTATTACACTTAGGTCGCTCACCTGGGTGTGGCTTCTTATATATATGTATAATTTTTATAGATTTTTTCCTTTTTTTCTTTTTATGGATGTGTAGTTATATATGTTCTCTTTTTCACTGTGGCATATGTCAAGTGAATCAGAGGTTTACATTGGATTCGCGGATGACACTAGTTGACACACTCGAAGGCTTTCTTCCGCAACTTGGGTGATTTTTACACCTAGTGGCTAGTTTCTATCTTCATGAGGTATTTGTATAGGTGAGGCAACCAATAATATTTATGAATACAATGAAGTGATAAAATTCCTATGTGATGCTTTGTCACATCGTATTTCTCTCCTCCGGGTTTATTTATATGCTTAACTTGTTTTGTCCTACTTAAATAGGGTTTACCGCATTTATGATCCCACTCTTCATCGACGATTCCTTAGGGTACGTATCTTAGAACAATATTTTTATTATATTACTTATATTCATGTTCCTAGGAGATTTAACCATTTAACTGATACTCTAGCTAATCAAGTTTTAGATTGGCATTTTGCTCACATGTAAAAGTAAAACACACACATACACATGTAAATACATTTGTAAAAATGTCATCCATAAGACATAAAAGATGTATGTGTGTGTGTGTGTGTGTGTGTGTGTGTGTGTCCAAAAATGGTGTCATGAGTACAAAGTGGGCATGAAATCCTAAAAAATAGTAGATATACATCGTTTGGATTAAGCCCTCAAATACATAGTACAAAAGGTTCCCTCGACACATAAGTGGTCTGAAACTATCTAAGGTCTAGGCCTATTGTCCCTACTGTAGTGAACTACCACATTCACAAGATGTCAGAATAGCTAGAACCATGTCCTGGGAACCCCCACTGCATGTGGCTACATAGACAGGGAAAGGCCCTCAATCTTTTCCATGGGTACTACACGAGTGAGAGCCATGAGGTTTCTCTCTAATCGACGCAACACTCTCTCAGCCTCTTCGGCTGGGGGTCCTCTTGCATTTGTTGTTCCTCCTGCTCTTGTTGGTCTGGCCTCCGGTAGAGGATGACACCTGGTCCTGGACAAGTCTGTTGGGATCATAGGTCCCACATCTGTACATAACAGATCTTTAAGTTAGTACTTTGACATACACATAAAAAGGATAACATATATAAAAATCTAAAAATTTAATAACTTTAAAAAATGTGTGTTACTTATCTCATCGTTCTCCTCGCCAAGGGGCACGACAATGTCAGGATCTCTAAGGAAGCTAATCCCTGCATAGGATATTCCTTTATCACTAGAATCTGATGGGCCCACCAATCAAAGAATTTATTATCAAACACCTCCTGGGTTCTTCCTCCACCCTGCCTAGGAAGCAAAACTTCCCACCTGCACAATGTCGAGAAGGAGGCAATATTCCACTGTATTGTCTCTCTGGGGATGAGACTAGGCACTCTCTCAAAAAAGAAGAAGCATAAAACCGTGTCAAATCCGAAGTTCCTGTTCTTCTTGTTGCAACAATCAGTGAGTTGTTTCTTCATGCATATCATCATGGTAGTACTCCAATAAAATATAGTATCCTCCATGCACTATACCGCACCATGTATCTTTGCACGAGAGGCCTGATGGAGTGTTGTGGATCCTATGATCTGCCCGATCATGAAAAAAACAACATAGAGGTGGAGACTGGTAATCCTCTGTATCGACACCTAAGAATATACCTTCTCGGTACCAGCCTCGCAGTACATCCCGATGTTGTCCTCAATGTTATACAACCTTGGATGAAAGGTCCTCAAGTTGATCAATTCCCCTCTTCTAGAGAGGCCAATCAAGAAGTGGATATCCTCTGTGGTTGGGGTCAACAATTGACCCTCTAGCATAAATGCCTCTGCACCGGGATGCCATAACTCTACCAAGGCATTGAGCAACATCGGTTGTGCCCTCATGAATGGAAACTAGAAAATTTTCCATAATCCACATTGTTTTAGCATAGTGATGGCCTCGAGATCCTCCTCAAACAAAATATCAAGCTCCTCATGTTCCCTTTCCCTCCAATGCACATACATCCCGTCACACACATAAGCTAGAGAGGTTTTAGTCTTTAATTATTTATTTTTGAACATTAAAAAGGGCGTACGTGGGTTGTCTTTAGGACAGTCGCATATGTACGTGAGATGAGTATTACTCTACCTGTATACATACGCGAGATGAGCATGGAAAACCCGCATACATGCAGTTGTGGCCCTTTTTCAAGGCCGCGCAAGTGTGAGGTGATTTTTACTTACTTGGTCCAAGTGTGAGGGGTTTTCGTCCATCGTAGCTCCTTGAATTCGTGTTTTTGATGAAGGGTTTTTTTGACCCTTTTTTTTATTTTCCAAATTGCAATGGTAAAAATGAGTTGTCCACCTCTTTTTATAAACATATTTTGGCCCTTTTTCCCTAATTTGGTCCCCTTTTTCACTTTTCATGACTCAGTGGCTACTTAAGTTCTCTTTTGAGTTATCTTTGGGTCATTGTGATGAAATTGTCCTTTTGGTTTAGTAATTATCTTGAGATGGGTTACACTTATATCATCCCATGGTGAAAGTTGTTTTTTCAACTTTTGCATACAGGTTAGGTTTTCTTCCTCTGCATTTTGTATATTGTTGACTTTTTCACTTTTCCATAGGATCGATCCCACATAAGTACGACATAGAACCTTCTCAATTTCTTTAGAAGTGTCATAATTAGGTTGTATATCCTACCTCTACATGGATTCCCTAGGTAGATCTTTTGCTTCATTTTTGGCGTCCATGTTGTGAGTTGTGTCTATAGGCTTGGGAGTCCTTGTCAGTCCCGCCATGATTACATATTAAAGCCTCATTATTCTCTCTAAATCATCGTTCTTGGCCTTACCCACATGACTCCCTAATGAGCATGGTTTGTTGTCTTTAAAGCTCACTTAAAATATGAAAGCAACATCTAAACGAGAATATATTTATTCTTTTAAATATCATCTGGATTACTTGAGAAAATAATCCCCCCTGGAGTCTTCTTTAATCCCTTTTCAGACTCTTAAAAATTAAAAATATTGTCGAGCGATCTTGTTTCCCTTCACGCTTTCCAAACTCAAATTTGAAGGCACATCTGTCTGACGATAGTCTTTTCCTTCTCCTTATCGGTGCTAGATTGGATCGTCAAGGTATGTTAGGAATGGTTGGCTAATGACAAGGGTGTTCAATTTATCCAATAGCAAAAGGAGGACCCCAACATCCCTAGAATCTATACTCGACAACACGACACATTGAGGCATATAGGGCATATCTTTTTGGTGTGGAGACTTGCTTTAAAAGAACAACTATTAGTAGAATTTCATTCCTCTCCCACGACATGTCACTTAAACTTTCAAAAAACATATAAACAAACCTAGAAACTCATTATTTTGGAAAGGCATTAAGGAAATCCATATGTTTATGGTTGAATGTGACGCATAAAAAAAAACAAAGGTGAAACAATGAGGACCCTAGGGAATTTCAATCATTGTAAATACTTTCCACTCTATGGGATGACATGTCCATAGATTTTATCATTGGTCATCCCAACATTGGAAAAACATCTTTTCATAATGGTGGTCATAATCAAATTAGAATTCTCTAAGGCCTATGATAAGGTTAGCTGGTCTTATCTCAGATTAATGATGCTTCATGTAGGGTTATCCAGTGATTTTGTTAACTGGGTAGATGGAGGACCAAACATATTTGTTCGAATAATATGATTTTTTCGGTTTGGACGACTAACTTTATGAATAAAGGTATGCTTTAGGAACTTCAGTTTTCTATAAGAGTATTTTCAAGCGTAAGTTTAACCCTTTTTCGGGCCTGAGGGACTAAATTTTCGAAAAAGGAACATTCTCCTTGGTTTTGGTTTATCTTTTTTTCGGGCCTTAGAGATTAATTACGAAAAAGGAACCCCCTCGGAGTCCATAGTTAAGCTCTTTTCAAACTCCCTAAATATGAAAATATTGTTGAATGATCTTGCTCCTTTCACACTCGTTAAATTGGTCCAGAAAGAACATGTATTCGGCATGAGTTTAACCCTTTTTCTAGCCAATAGAATATTCAGGAAAAAGGTACGCCTCGGAAGACTTGTCTCACTGGGAGAGTTGTCCTAAGTTATATTTAATACTTTTTCAAGATAAGGAGATTAAACCTAGGAAAAGGCTATGAGTCCATAATTAAGCTCTTTCCAGACTCCTAAAAATTGAAAATATTGCCGAGTGATCTTGTCTCAATCACACTCATTAAAATGGTATTGAAGAGATGTCTTTTCAGTATAAGATTAACCATTTTTCTAACCGACTAGACTAATTGCAAAAAAGGAACTCCCTAGAGTCTTCTTTAATGTTTTTTCACTCTCTAAACATGAAAAAAACACCAATATTACCTTCTCTGGGCTCGTAAAAATTCACATGGAAGGAGTCTTGTTGTGTCATGCTTAATAGCATTGCGGGTCTCATCTTTACGTCTTTGTTCTAATGTCGACTCCATGTTTCTCTCAACTGAACCTTTAAAGAATTCATTATACAAAAGCCTTGCAACGCTTTTTTCCTTTGCGATTTGACACCTTGACCCATGGAGGAATTTTCCCCAAGTGTCCTTATCCGACACATGTCTCCTTTCTGTGAGAATAAGTATGTTCCATGTCCTTGGAACTAGTTTTCTTGTTCATGACACTCATTCCTCTTTTGTAACATAGCATGTTTTTATTATTTTTCAAGCTCGTTAAAAATTTGAAAAAGACAAAAAAATAAAATATTCCAAAAAGAGGGGACGGGATATATCATTTCTTTTTTTGGCAACAAGATAGTCGCCCTTGGAAAAAACACATCCTTTCATTTGTTCATAAAGCATTGGGATCTAGTATGAACTTAGGAAGTTGTTCTCGCTACATAGATTTGTGTCCTCCTTCATTTGGTTACTCTTCCAACCATATGGAGAGTTTTCAGTGCCTCTTGCATCACAGACTTATGTCAATATTAGGATTCCTAAGTATGATCATCTTTCATGCTTTTTTCCAAGGGAAGTTTTATCCAACATGAGTCGGCCATTCTGTAGTTTGTCTCTTTACTTCATGAGTCGGCCATCCCGAGAGTCCAGTCAAGTCCAGATTCAAAATCGATGAATTTTTGTTCCCGATGATCGAGATCCTCCAGTCTTTCCTCGAAGAAATGTCGAAGAACTCAGATTAGTGACTCTTACACTCCTATTTGTACTCCTACCTGAGTTGTTAAAGATCTTGAAGTTGTTTCTCGATTTATGAAGCTCCTCATCTCCAACCGCAGGAATTGATGCTTCTTGAAGATGCATATTATATTGTACTTGAATATCATCAAATAATTTTGAGATGTAGAATCTAGATCCGCTATGTATTTCTCATGGATACACTTTATATAGACATTTATATGAAATGGATCTGCAGTGTAATTGATTGAAATCCATGATTAGTTTTGTTAGCACTTAAATTGTTCTTTTAAATTTTTGAGGTACTTTCATTTTCTTAAGCTTGATTTGTTGACTTCTCAGATCTTTTTCCATTTGTCATAGTCTTCGAATATTCCATCAAGCCTTGACAAACCTGATTTGATCACTTTTGCCCATAAATCCTTTGGCTTTTCCCTTTTGACCTGCAATACAAAAAAAAAAAAATACAAATAAATTGTATTTAATTTCAAACCCTATATATATATATATATATATAAAGTCTCTATACCAAATTCCATATATAAACCAATACATATGCCTAAGTCTACATACTATACATTTGGATTTTTTTAAGCCAAAACATGCCTCTTGGGTGTGTGGCTTTAGCCACAATTTTGGGGAACCCACAGGCCCAATTCTCTTATTAAGAAAAGCCACAAGTCAACACACAAAGCTAAGTGCAAGCGTTGAGCTCCATTCTCCACTCATCTCATCAATAAGCTTATGTGATCATTCACATATATAAAGGCTATCAGTTTTAAACACCCCATGCATGTGGGATTATTGCGTTGAGCAAAAATATAAAAAATATAATAATAATGCAGAAATGACAGGTGCCCGATTTGCAGGCAGAGGAGTTCAAAGGACCAAGGTGCAATGTGTAGGTGTCAAAAAACTAAATATAGCCACGATATATATGATGGTTTTCCCAAATTTCTCGCATGTTCGACCGTTTGCAGAATTGGGGTAAGCTTCTATCAGATGCACCTTGTTGTTTAATGGAGATTTAAAACCCTGGTTCTGATGTTGCTCATACAATTGGAGGCTACAATTCAGGCTTCTCCTTGATGTTTTTGTGACTCTGACCCTTCATAAGATCAAATAAATTGCACAAATTTTTGTTGATCATTGAAGTGTTCAAGGTTATTCAGAAAATAAGAAAACACATATGTATTTTCAAGCATTATAGCATGAAGGTGTCTCTTGTTTATTGGTTTTTTTTTTTTGGCAGGGACTGCATATCTTCATCAGGAAAATCAAACCATTCTACGCCCTCTTCTCTAAAGCTATAGTCTTAGCATTTAAATATTCCTGGATTTGCAACAGAGCCACTTCCAAATATTCTTAACTCACTAAATGATCTCTCCATATCACAAGCAAAAGGGTCATCCCCTGCATCAATGAGTGGTTTATCTCTTGCTTCAAGGCCTGGAAGTGAGACTAAAAATAGACCCAAGAGACAGTCACAACAATGAGAAACACATTGTGTAAAGATAGGGACTATGTCAACCCATGTTAGCATGGATATTAACATAAGAAATTCTCCCCAGCATGATGGCTTTGGTATGCAGAATAGTTTTTCTTCTATTTTGACAGTAGGAAATCATGAGGCTTTAGAAAAAATGCAAAGATTTATCACAGGTGGGACAGATGGTACCAAATCACCTAGATTGCTTGAATATTGGGTGAATGTACCAGGGAGTTTGAACTTCTTGAAGAAGGCTTTGAAGAACATTATGATGCTTTCAACCAGAAGATTGTAGTCTTGTCACAACTATCATAAAATACCAGAAGAGGCGTTTTGGTTGTGATGTAACCTTGTAGTCTTTAAATCTAAATGTTTCAAGTTCCTAAGCTCGCAAATAAGTGTATTCAAGATGAAATCAATGGTCCAACTATTGGACACACCTACCACACTTAGAATGGGGTTGAATAAGTGTGGGGATATTTTTCCCAAAACTTCCCTCTTACACAAAACACCTTAGTTAATATTCATTATTTTACTCATTACCAATTGTTGTCATTTATAACCAGTTAGATGTGAACATATATCAGCAACATATATCAGAAATATATCATCAACAAGTCATCACCACAAGAAACACAAAGAACACAAGATGTATTTACAATTTTTCTTTTTATTATGGACAACAATCCAAGGGTTTTCCAGCAACAAATGAATATAGTACAACTCTACAAGAGCACCAACTCTATATGCAAGACTCAACTTACATTCTCAACATCAATTGAGATGAGGCAACAATCCTCAACAGATATCAATCTGTCAACAGGTACGTGACCTGTCAGTAGTGCAGACAGCGTGTGTACGCGCCCTAACTCACTACAGCTCGCATATGCATGCGGCCAGTGTATACAACAACATGTGTATGCCTTCTGAGCTTCTTAGGGTTTGTTCTTCAAGATCAAATCAGATCCTCTGCAACCAATATATCATTCTCTTATGTCTCTCACTGTCCAAACTGACCACCAGCCAGTCACATCACATCCAATCTCTCCAATAGCTTGCTCATACTCCACAAAAAAGCAATATGAATGCTATCTCAATCATGTATAAACAACTAGTATACCATAGAAATCATGTCACCACTGAATCCAAAGAGTAATTCTCACTCCATCAACCAAATCAACCAAAATGAACCAAATCATAGAAGCCATAGAAAGAATTCCCTAAGCATTTACTAAACAATAAGAAAGAGTATCCATCAAGACAACCATGTAACCATACCTTTTGAACC
>SNQJ01S0151535.1:5601-16525 GCA_010110895.2 Picea sitchensis
TACAATAAAAAAAATTGTTTATAAAAAACATTATTATACTGTGAAGATTGTCATTAATGAGTAAAATCCTTGAGGAGATAGTCATACTAACTGTCCCTACACAACTTGTCCAAAAACATGCAAAAACTATCCTTCCATGTAATGGGATATCTATTACAAATTTCAATATATTAGCGAAAACAAGTCCCACCCACTGTTTCCCTATTCCATACTTAGCCATTTTTCCACTTGTGGGTTCTTGGACAGGCGGGCTCAATATTTCCCTTGCATTGTTCCACGACCTACAAACAACACCTGAAATTTCGTGATATAAATGTAGAAAATATCTTTCTAGGTAATGGGATATCTATTACAAATTTCAATATATTAGCGAAAACGAGTCCGACCAACCGTTTCCCTATTCCATACTTAGCCATTTTTTCGATTGTGGGTTCTCGGACAGGCGAGATCAATATTTCCCTTCTATTGTTCTGCAACCTGCAAACAACACCCGAAATTCTGAAAATATACAAACCAACTGTTGGACTGCCCCATCAAGCCCTCTTCCATTTTACACGTTTTGCAATCAAAATTTCTGAGACATACAATTTGACCGTCGGGCCCTCACCTCTCTTGAGTATCCCCTGTAACCCTATTTTGAAGCCCGTCTGACCTCTTTTCATACTTGGCCATTCCTTACTCGCTCTTCCCCGTCCCTGTCACCTTCACACTTGTTTATAATAAAAAAATGTTTATAAAAAAATTATATATATATATATATTATAAAGACATATAATTTGACCGTCGGATGCTCACCTCTCATCAGTGTCCCTTGCAACCTTACTTTCAAGTCCGTCCGACCGCTTTTCATACTTATATATATAAGGTATTATTTCTAAATATGCAATTAGTAATCTTTAATGCTAACAACTCATCATGCAGGAACCGTAAAAATTTTCTTTAATGAGTGAAAGGTTGGAGGAGATCTTCCATTAATACGCATTAAACCAAGATTTGTGGAGGGTTATATTATCCCTTCTGAGTGTTAATTTCAAATATCATGGAATTTCATTCACGTGTCGTCGGGTTGGCGCATTCATGAAACCTCCAATCCTTAATTGCTCTTCATCGTACCGGCCACCTTCTCACTTCTAAGTATGCAATAAATAAGCTTTAATGCTAATGACTCATCATGCAACACCCATAGATATTGTCATTAATGAGTGAAAGGCTCGAGGATATTTCCCATTCACAAGCATTGAACCAACATTTGCGGAGGGTTATATTATCCCCTCCAACTGTTCATTTCAAGCATCGTCTGGAGCAAACATACGTTGTTGTAAACTTACGGCACCAACTCGACAACAATTCCGTGGAGATACATTGAACATCTTTGGGCGTGTGGACCAGAACTTCCAGTGGTCTAGGACATATTCTTACTACTCATCCCCTTTCATACATAACAAAGTAATTTGGACCTCTGGAATTTCTCGTGCAGGCTATGTCCCAGAATTTTTTAACTGTAAGGAGTTGGTCTCTTGGTGCGGCGATAAATATATTCCAGGCCAAAGAATTATTCCACTGCATGACCACTGTCATGTTTCTTTGTCACCTCAAGTCTTCCGCAAGATGTTAAGATTGATGGAGCCAACATTGACGTTCAGAGGAGAAGACTCCAAGTAGTTCCTAAAAAATAATAATAATGGGTTGGACCTCTTGCCCAAGTTCCTGGAAGACCCAACGGAAGTTCCTGAAGATATCACAATCTTGCAGGTTAGCTCATTTAGAAATCCATTCTGGGAAATTGCCTGGTTGTTTACAAGAATAACGGGACAGGAATCTGCATCAAGTATTTCCCGCATGATTCTTTATATTTTTTATTTCACAGTCAAGGGAAAGCCATTTTTTATTGGGGGAAGCTAATTTCCATTGAAATATTTTCCCAATTGTCAAGATTCAAAAAGGAGAAGAAATTTTATATGTCATCCTACTTGGTTTTCACGATAGCGCATTGTTGTCCGTTTTAAAAAATGTCTATGTCCAAGAAGGTAAATTGTGAATTTGACCCAGTAACCTTCTGGTACCAGACATTGTGGAGGCACAAGGCCTCCCACTTTTTTTATGAGTTTTTTAATGAATTTATCTCTATTTTCAAATATTTATTGTTAGGAAAGGATGCTCCCCACATGTTTGACCAGTCAACCAATTTTTTGGACAGGAAGGGGGCACTTGAACAAATGGATAATTATAGTGTGATAAGGATTTTTGTCTCTAAGGAAAATCCTGGTTTCCTTCCATGTCACATTACGGACATAATGTTTGTTACAGAAATATCAAGACAATATAACTATTGGTTTCATCTATTCCATGAGAAGAGAAAAAAACAGTTCATTCCTCTGCCTTGGAAAGTCGGGGACTTCGTGTTGAGGAGAATCAACAAAATTGATGAATTCTCAGCCCATTTCAACAACTTGAACATAAGATATGCTGAAAAGCTAAGAGGGTTCAACTCTAATGGAATTTTTTTAGAACATTTACTTGCAGTTGGCTTCAACAATTCTTTTTTCCAGAGACGCTTGAGAGAAAACAGAGACATTGATGACAACACTCCTGCTTTTGATGCCGACGACCTAGAGACATTGCAAAGCACCACTGAATTGTACAAGAAACATGAAAAATGCCCCGGTGAGAAGAGTGTTCAATCCATAGATACCACTCCCAAGAGTATGACATTCTGGAGCATCGTTCCAATGACCCACCCCAGTAAGAAGGAAACCCAAAATTCTTCAAATGGAGGAGGAGATAACAACCCTCCTCATGCTAAAATTGATAGTTCTCACAAGCTTCCCGTGAAGAAGAAGAGAAAAATAATTGTAGGTCAAGAAGAAGAGCCCAAAATTAAGAGTGAGAACATGGAACTTGAGATTGATACAGGTAGCATATTCCACAATGTTGATCAGCCTAGGGATGCGATACAACATAGTCACCCAATAAAAATAGTTGTTACTGAATTTTTTGATGAAGATGAATCCTTCATATTCTAGACTGTTGTTTTTGACAACGATTCTAAAAATTTAATTATTGAAAAGAGAGATGTAAAAAATAAGAAAGGGAAATCTCGTTCATAGATTAACCTTGGGAACATGTGGTCATTCCAAATCTCCTTACTTCACCGAGAAACCGAAGATGCTCTTGATGATTCCATTGGAGGAATTGAGGCTGAGAATTCCAGACTGAAGGATCGAGTCAAGGAATTGGAGAATATTTTATTCCTATGCCATTGCTTGCCATTCCTTTAGCAATAACCATTCCTTCCACCCCTACAGCCAAGTTAAAAGGACCCTCCAACCTCCTCGCATCATGTAGAGGCTATGTGGAGAATAATATCAAGAAAATAATGGATTTGATTACTGAGGCCTAGGAAACAACACAAAGTATGGCTTCCCTTGGAACGAGGGCACATGCTTTGCACGAACATTTGCAGGTGGATTTAAAAAATGAAGAACGTTTCTATTTAGACATGGTCATCACTTTTGACATCCATATCAACAACATGATAGATACGAGAATAAGACAAGAAGATATCCCCTCCCAAAACTGGATCACTCAATTAAATGCATGCTGCAAAGAGAAAGTGAAGAACCTGCATCTCATTGTCCAATCATGTGAACAAGCCATATCAAAGAAATAAAAATTATTCAGAAAGACGACCGAAATAGAATTAGCTGGAAGTACCAACGAGGTCCAAGACCCCAACTTAATCGTCAACTCCTTTCCTTTAACTAAGAAATCCTTCGATAAAGAAGTTGATATTTTTAAGGGGTTGTCTTTAGAAAAGTTTTACAACATCCTTGAATATGGTGAAGATGACGTGGACAACTGGCTAGTCGACTATTCGGTACAAAATGAAGAAATTGATCAGGCTCTGCGTAATCTTTATATTGATCTAAGGGAATTACAAAAGGAAATTTTCAACATTAAAATTCGAGATGAGATCAATGTGTCCCCCTTGAGAGGCTACATTGAAGAATGGGTCCAAAGGGAAATGGAGAAGGTCGTCGATGAAGGGAAAAAAGCAGTTGGCACAATTCCAGTAGTCGTCGATGACAACAATAAAAAGGCATCGACAAGCAAATAGAAAAGGGGGGGATATGTACCATCATTGTAATTCTATATTTATCACATCCTACTTTGTTTATCAATCCAGTTATTCCACCTTTTTAAATAGAAATGTTTAACCAAAGACTGATACCTTCCAATTTCTTCTTTTCAGGTATTTCTCTCTATCGTCACCCACTTCTTCTTTCCACAGTCCTATTTCTTGTAAATATTTCTCTTATGGTCCACGGGAGCCCCAATCCTAGTCTATATGACAAACACATTTAAATTTCCAGGAATATGCAACAGACAATATTAGTTTTTGATATATTTCAAATAAAACTATTTTTATCTCCTTTTATATTTGTGTGCTCAATTTTTTTTTATCTTAAACTAAGTTGAATGTCAAGAGATTGCGTTTATTTAATTTGAATGTAACTTTATATGTGTATTGTGTGTTTTATCGTTTTCTCATGCATATATATTTCTCCTGCTATGCATATAACTTTATTTTTCCTTGCACATATAGAGACACACAAGCCACATGATCTATGAAAATTGTACTTAACTCTAACCAGTTGGAAGTATACATAAATAATTATGAATGAATTTCATAAATACATTGAAGAGATAAAATATGCAAGGTAGGAATAGAAGTTTCGAACATAGCAAGTCAGCCTACTAGTAAAAAACAAAAGCAAGATGGATTATATACTTTCAAAAACTAAATGGTTTCAATGCCAGAATTGCTCTAGAAGCCATGTGTCATTTCCTGCATGGATACTATCTATGCTTCATGTTGTTTTCCACATCTACGTTTTAGTTCCCATTTTCCTCTGCTACTTTTCTCCATCCCTATGCATTTATTCCCAATTCAACCTAGCAGGGACTACGCTTCCATGCAACACTTGTTTTCACTAAAAAAGAATGTTATATTTGAATATTACTATTCGCTCTTCCATTCTATTTTCTATCTTACCTATTATTATTCTCTCATTCTTCTCTATATTGTACAATCATTTAAGGTGAAAATGATGGAGTCTTTATGAATGATGTGATTCCTAGAGCTTTGTTTATTATTTCTTTTCCCCCTTTCATTGTGTAGTCTTTTCTTGAGAGAGTGATTTGAGAGCTAGTATATTGTACCTGTGATAGTTAGAGACATATTTGTTGGATCATGATTGTACTTTCCCATCCCACTAAGGATGATTGTACTTAGATATTTCTTTCTTTTTTGGACCTATCAGGGACTTAGTTTTTTCTAAAACCCTTGGTAATAAAAACAATCAAGCAATTATTTGAAAAATAACTCTTGTTTTTTTGTGTGTAAGAATTTTTATACTTCTCATAGATTCTTGATTTCAGTTTCGTCTTGATAGAATTTAAGTAATAGGATTAGGATAGTTTCATCCTCCCTATTCACTTTCTTATTTTTATCATTTTGTCTACCCAAGGCCTTGGTCTATTTTTCTAGTCATTTAATTAGTCACATAAAAGCAAAACCACTTCTTTATCTAAAAATTTGTATATCTTTCGAATCATGCGACTATCACTTAGGCATAATCTTAGGTCATTTCTATTCAATATCTTGTTAAATTATAGCAATCTTAAGTTGATTTTGTTTCATTCTCAATGCAAAAATAAAGAGTAACTTTATGTTTTTCTCGATTTCATGCATTGAAAAAGTGAAAAAATATTAAAAATCATAAAAAAAACCATTTAATTTAGTGTAAACAACCTTAAAACAATCATAGTATATTGATGTTATTTATTCTTTTGCACTTTAGTTTTCTACATATAATTACATTGGGATTCATGCTCATAATTTAGATTAGCGTTTTGCATTATTTTCCTTGTAAAATTTCAGCGTTTAGGATATATTTAGTTTGCTATTTTTATAATTATATGCACATTTATTTTAGGATAATAAGAATTTAATTTGATTTTAAGTGTTACTTATAATTCTTGAATTTGCAGTTATTACCTATATCATTTACTAGGGATACCCCTTGAAGTTAGCAAGCACTAACTTCAAAGTGAGGGGAGGTAAACTTCCTAGTGTTTTTGGACTCCCTTTAGATTTTGCAAGGGGGAATTTCCAAGCGATAACACCATTTTATTTTTCTGATTTGAAGCTAATGAAAAATGCTATAACTTCTCGTATTTCACTAAAATTCCAATTCTTTACAAACATTTCCTAGTTTTGTTTGCAAGCTCACAATTCAAGAAATTTTCATAAATTAAAAAAAAAAAAAGACCAATAAATAAATTTGAGGGATATGGATGATGTGGCACCAACATGGTGATCATGTAACACTACGAAGAGAGGTATCACATTTCCACCTAGTCCTTTTATTATTCCATGTGTCAATGGCAAGGTGGTCATAATAGATAAGTTTTTTGAATTTCATGCTCATTGATAACTCATTTATCAATAACTCACTGATTGAAAATCCATTCATCAAAATCAATATTATCAACAACATCATCATGGCATCATGCTCAATGATGTTGACAAATTTCTTGTTGATGAAACCTTCTGGTCAATATATTACTTTTTGATGGCCTTCTTTTCGATCACATTACTATTGATATCTTGTTTGTCGATGATTCACTTGTCGATCACCTTCTTGTTGACCAATTTCTTG
Organism: Picea sitchensis; assembly: GCA_010110895.2. Classification (NCBI taxonomy): domain Eukaryota; kingdom Viridiplantae; phylum Streptophyta; class Pinopsida; order Pinales; family Pinaceae; genus Picea; species Picea sitchensis. Next base: position 12,327 of record SNQJ01S0151535.1, read on the forward strand.
TGAATCACTTAATTTTCAACATATTTCTTGTTAATCACCTTATTTTTGACAACTTTCTCATCAACTGCTTCTTGCCAACTTTTCCATTATAAATCTTAGCCCTTTTTAATAGGTTAATGGCATATGGTCTTACCCCTACCATGAGCTCAATTTCTCTTGAAAAAATCCTTCTTTCCTTGTCATTTTAGGGATTTGTTTTTAGATCATTGTAGTTCCTTTTTATTCTATTGCCTTTCCCCTTATTATTGTCCCTTGTTAGTCTCCTTATTTCTTCTTTCCTCTTATCTCCTTTTTCCTTTGATCCAGTGACTTATTTTTTTCTAGGATATTTTCTCCAATTGATGATTGACTTGATTTAATTATTCCTTAAGAGGAATCAATCACTATGGCTCCTTATCTCCTATCTAATACCTTACCAAGGTGGAAATATTGTTTAGCATATTCTTTTGACTGTGGATAATGCAATGTTTCTATGGATTATTACATTGATCACCATTTCTTAGTCACCCTTTCTCCTACTGACCCTTAATCTATTTAGGAGTAACGTTGCCTTGCCTTTGCAGGCTTGCCCAACATTTTTTGTATTTTCCTGTTCTCAAACTTATTCTATACTTAATTAAAGCTACCTTTTCTTCACTTATTTTTCCAACATCGATACCTTTCCTCCTTCTTACCCTTGCTTCACCTTAGGTTAAGGTTACATTGTCTTAATTGGTCCATCCTACTTTCTTATTTTTGCCTCTTTCTCACCTTTTCTTTGCTTGGGGTAATATTTTCTCTTGCCCCCATCCTCCTTGTGAGGTCATTTTTAGCTGAGACATGACTCAACTAAATTCATTTCCCACTTAAGCCACTACTAGTTTCCCACTCATGGTATGATGAGGTTTGGTTTGTTTCTTAAGGCAAGATGGTTGGTTGAGCTAGGTCGAATGAAGCTCTTGATGAGTCAGTTTTTTTTTCTTTCTACTAACATGGATCTTGGAGCATCATGGGTGACAATCAACACTATTGTTCCTTTCACTAAAGGAAATATTCTCTAGATAGTTTATATAATGCTTCCTTGAGTTGTCATTTATTTTAAAGGTAAACATATTATTAGGGATGGTATGTTTAGTTGGTGTCATTCACAAGTGGTAGTGCAACATGGATATGATAAATGTTAGATATATCATAAGTTATCGTGGGTCTCTTCTTTCCTAGGTAGTGCAACATGGATATGATAAAAGTTAGAGATCTCAGAAGTATCATGGGTCTCTTATTGCTCTCTTTAGCCTTTATATATCTCAAATGACCACTAGAATTACTATTGATTTTCACATGAACCATTTCTAGCATGCCCTAATCGAATGTCACATGGCATCATTAACACTCAGGTATGTGAAAAAATTGTTCTCCCTACCTTTCTCTCATTTATTTCCTTTTTTACTTACTTTTATAGTTTATCCACTACTCTCCTAATCACATGGTATTTATATTTTCTTTCCTCCCTCCCTCTCTCAATGTATCTTGCTTTTCATGCATGCTTCTTTCCAACTTTATGTTCTCTTCTTTTTTAATGCTTTCTATCATATTCCCACAAGTGGCATATGTGTATTTTTCCTTTGCACTAGTATAAGTTCACACTGGGTTTCCATGATGGTTATCATAAAAAGCCTTATCACATGGTGATTTATTGGGGCATTTTCTTGTGCTACTTTTTTCGGTGGGCACCATCCTACTTTTTCATGCATTTTTCTTTGCTAATTATTGCCATATTATTTTTTCTTTTCCTTCTACTACTTTCTATCCTTTTGACCTTTTTTTTCCTTATCATTTCTCTTAAATTCCATAAAGTGTATATCCTGCCTAGGAGGAAAATGTAGTGTTTGGTTTCTACACTTTGTACCAACCATACATATATTCCATCAAATATAAATGTGTGGGGTATTTCATATTGCATTAGCTATACATGATCTCCCTAATATGGATTTGAGTTCCTCCTATCCATATTTTTGATGGATTGCAATGTACTAAATTCATACTTTTGAGTATCTTAATATGGTGTAAATGTGTTATTATGGCTTCCCATTTGATGTATAGTGCCATAGTAAGGTCACTTTAGCATGGAACTTGGCCATTATACCCTTGATTATTTTTTTGTGCATTTTACAATCTACTTGTTTAACCCACTATACTTCTTGTTTAACTCATTGTACCATTTTTAACCTGTAATGTACTTCTACTTTACTTGCTACTTGAAAACCTAGGAAACAAAGGTTTTTTTCCCACTTTTAATTATGTTTTTTTTTTAACTCTTGTAGCTTTTATGATCAAAACCCATAGTTTGATCATTATGGAAAGAATGTAGCCTCCAACGTTTTTGCAATGGATATCTATGCCATTTGAGCATTCCAAAATCTATTTATACCTCTCCCTTACCCTTGTTTAGCCATATTAGAATCTCCTATCAAAGATATTTTTGATTAAACACTCTCTAAAAAAATTTGATCTCCTTCTACCCTCCATGCTCTTTGGATTGCTGGGATTCTTGTCAACCCTCTACCTATATGGAGGATACTATAGTTGGTACCTTACTCTAAATTTATATTATATCTTCCTTTGTTTCTATTGTTGATTCAATTGAGGTGTTTTTCTTGGTCCCTTATTTACATCCAATCATCCATTCCCTCCTATTGAAAGGGATATTGAACACAAGTTTGTGGGTGAGGAGGTAACCTTATCAACTAAGGGTACATGGGTCATCCATACTTGCTTATATTTGATTTATATTTAGATGTATGTATGTTTTTATTGTTTATTTAATTTCATTTCATTGGAAATAACATATCCTAGTTTTTCTTACATGAGGATATAAATTGCTACACATCTATGAATAGTATCTCCTACACTTATTTTCGACTTTCTATTTGTCTCTTTTCTTCTAATCCCTTCTAGGTTTTTATAGATTTTTGTAGATTAAGGATAGATAAGAGATCAAACCTAGTTAAGGGATTTCACCCACCTAGAAGGCTAATAAAGCATAAGTCCCTTCCTAATTTTCTTGGACATTGAAATGGAATTGGAGAAGCTATCTAATGTTTTCTATTTTTTATTTGCATTGAGTTGAAAAAAAAGGTTAATTATGTTTGAATTATTTCATATCTACCTCTCTTTCCTTCATGAAACTAGTTAATCCACTCACTAAAGAGAAAGATGATAATTAAAACTAGTTAGTTACCTTTCCTTTGTTAATTAACTTGCTATTTCTTTGGTTTCTCCAATTAACATAATCTACCCTCACATTAAAGCCTAAACCAATGAAAGGATCACTTAAACAGATTACGTTTTTAATAAACTTAGTGGCCTACCTCTTCCTTGATATCCTAGTTTTCCCAATTTCTTCCAAAAATAGGTGGTGAATCCACTTCCCTTCCAAATGCTCAAGATTGTCTCTCCCTCCTTTTATGTAGCATAGTACCTCACTCTAACTATCGTGCTATATAATGAAATACAAAACTAGAATTTGTGGTTATTTATTAAAAGGTTCATCTTTGACAAATTATTATGTTAATATCATTTTCATTTACTATTATACTAAAATTAGTATGGAATATATCTTCCCCATAGAGTGAAACATATTTTCATCTCCATAGGTTGTGTGGGGGCTCCAGACCACCTTTGTAGTGTTTGGGTTCATAGAACCCTTGTAGATATCATAGGAGATTGTGTTAATGACAACATTTCGATAACACCCTTACAACCTGTTGGCAAATGTTTAATAGGTAGCATATGCTTGTCAATGATGGCAAGTACAACAGTGAAGATGGCATGCGTATAGGAAGAATGTAACAGACATGCATCAGAAGCAGTTTGGGAAGACACTACAAAGGATGGTTGGCATGCTTTATAGGCAGTATGCACTTGTCATTGATGACAGGACCAGAGTGTGCATCGATGGAAAAACAGGAACAACGTAAACTTAGGAGGAATTAGTGCAGAGTCGAATGCAGTGCGTAGGTGTGCACCAGGGATGAGGTTAACTCATGGCTAAAGCTCAAGGGAGATAGCGTACTTAGGATCACAGACAGATCAAAGGTCGAGGCCTTTGACACTTAGAAATTCTTCCAAGTAAGGAGGATGCGTAAGCTTGGAGGAGAAGCGTCAGTGATCGTTGGATCCCATCCCGAATTCCTGATGACCGTCAGATCTCAATATAGACA
>SNQJ01S0151537.1:7282-23060 GCA_010110895.2 Picea sitchensis
TTCCCGTCCCGCCATATGAGATTGTCATTATTGGAATATTGATTGTATGATTGATTAAATCTCTAAACCGTTAGTTCATAGATCAAATGAATGTGGAGTTCTTTGTTTGTCTTTAGTGAATGCAGGTCAGCATTGGGAGGAGAGTTGTAGTCAAAGAACGACCAAGTGAGAAAAGGGATCAACATCAAACACGAAAAATAAGGTACGTCAACTTAATCTCTTGAGCCTTGTATTTACATATGAGTAATGGGGATTTAGGCATGGGATGATGGTAAAAAGTAAGAATATTTCGGTCATTTATGCATGCATGATAAAACCCTTAGTGCTAGTCCGTAGGAGGGATTTCCCACCCACAACAGATACCTCCAATAGTTGATACTACTTCGCTCGCTAACCCACTACAAGTGGAACTGCTGATTTCACTGCATGCCCTCACTAGATTCTCTTCTCCCCAAACCCTCAAGCTCAATGGCTACATTAAGCTTGAGAAATTCATAATCTTTGTTGACAGTGGAAACACCCATAATTTTGTTCATCGCCGCATTGCCCAATAAATCAATTGTTATATTCATTTTGTCAACATTTTTCAAATCATGATTTCCAATGGTGGTTCCATGAAATGTGGGGGGCGTTGTGAGAATGTGTGCCTTCAAATTGGTAAGTACTTCCTGGAATATCATACGTTTGCTATCGACATGGGTCATTGTAAAATTGTGCTTGATGTTGAATGATTACGCACTATGGGCCCCATTCTCATGGATTTTAAGGAATTAACCATGAAATTCCAACATGAGGGACATCAATATAAGTTCCAAGGCATCACAACAGGCTCCTCGAATATCATCAGTTCCCATTGCATGAAAAATCTCAAAGAAAAAGATCATTCAATTCATTATTTTCCAACTCCATTCCATTCAATCAATTGAGATGCCCTATGTGCATCTTGACCTCCAATCTATTCTCTCCAAACACCACGCTATTTTTTCCAGTCCCCATGGAATTCCCCCTTCTTTTGGTGTTCATGATCATTCCATTCCTCTCATCTCAGGAAGTCTTCCTCCCAATGTTCTCCCTTATTGTAATCCCTTTGCATAGAAGAATGAAATTGAGAAAATTGTTCAAGAATTGCTCGAGGTGGGTGTTATTCGTCCTAGTACCAACCCATATTATTATCTTGTGGTCATGGTACTCAAGGAATAAGGAACTTGGTGCATGTTTCCATACTTTTGTGCCCTCAACAAACTCACCATCAAAGACAAATTTCTCATTCCTTTCATTGATGATCTATTCGATGAATTGAGCGGTGCTCAGTACTTTACTAAACTTGATATTTGTTCTGGATACCACTAGATATGTATGAAAGAGGAAGACATTCCCAAGGCTTCCCTTCAAACTCATAAGGGTCACTATGAGTTCTTGGTAATTCCCTTTGGTCTGTGTAATACTCCCTCCACTTTCAAAAGTCTCATGAATCATGTCTTCTGTGATTTTCTTCATCAGTTTGTCCTATTTTTCTTTGATGATATTCTCATCTATAGTAAAACTTGGCCAAGCCATCTCATCCATGTGGATCAAGTTCTCCATCTACTCTCTCAGCACCAAATTTTCCTCAAACAATCTAAATCTTCCTTTGGAGCCTCAGAACTGGAGTACCTCGGTCACATTGTTGGCAAGGATATTGTACGTGATTTAGGTGGATATTGGTGGCCACCCACCTATTCCAACTGGCTCCTATTGACAATTTTTAGTTCAACACGTTCTTCTGTACTTCTTTGTAATTGTGGGTTCTACAGTTCTGGGTATGTCTGAATCCCTACACAACTTCCAGATGGATATTGGTGGCCTCCCACCTAATCCAACTGGATTATTTTGGATGTTTTCATGTCAGCACATCTTTGTGTACTTCCAGGGCCATTTTGGGGCCCAAAACAATGTTTTTTTGGATTACTACAATAAAACTATAAACAGAGTTAGAGTTTGACAATGAAACATGTAGTTCTCAAAAATACCTTTCCGATAGGCTATCACATGCCTTAAAAGGAGGTCGTATGAAAAAGTTACGACCCCGGGAAGTTGAGGTACCAACTTACCCATCGTGGCCCACATAACTTTTGGCGTTTCATCTCCTAGGGTTAGGTTTTTGGATGTCTAGGGTTTTGGAATTCATGAGTAATATTAAAAAGTCCTCTGGAGCCTCATTGTAATCATTCTGCTCAGATAAATATGCGTAGTAGCCACATCTCTTCTCAAATATAACTACCACCATCCGAGCAAGTTGTTTTCAGTTTTGTAGTTTTACAGTTTCAACCTATTTCATTTATTCAATAAAAGTTATTGTTCATTGGATATCTGTTGTTTTTCTCCATATCTCTGTGTTATTGTATTCAGTTTGTTATTCATTTCATTCCACTCATAAATCCAGATCAATGGTATCATAACAATCTCATCTTCATTTATTTTTCTGTGTGCATGTCCCAGACAATATATGGGTACAAGAAGTTGAGACTTGAACCAGTCGAGCCTTTGCAAGATCGGTCGTGCCAAGCCTGACAAAAACCCATGGAGGATGAAAAGAAAGATGATGGAGCATGAGATCCTTTTAAAATATTGCTTGAGGAAGCCCTTGCATGACAAAGGAACGAAATGATGGACAAATTTGCACAAATCCTTCAAGGGCTGCCCACACGAGACGAATCTTCATCAAGCGGCCATGCAACTCCCTTCAAGGTACATGTAAATTTTGATATTCCATTATTTGAAGGACTGATAGATGAAAATGTTGTAGATAAATGGTTGAATCTGCTCAAAGGGTATTTTTCGATCCACAATTTTTCCGATAGGGAAAATATTACTTTTTCACTCATCAAGGACGTCCCCCATGTTAAGGACTCGTGGGATACTTACTCTGAGCAAAGGGCCATAGATGAATATGAAATATTTGTGGTCACCCCCACATGGGATTCCTTCCAGGATGCCATTAAAGAACAATACTACCCTGTTGGAAGCTACAAGGACCAATACATAAGATGGACCACCCTGCGTCAGAAAAGGGACCAGACAGTACTAGATTTCACCAATATTTTCCATACCCTAAGCACCAAATTGGGTATCAAAGACTCTGAGCGACATCTGGTGCTCAAATACCGCGACTGTCTGCATATATACATTCAAACAGAAATGGATTTTCTGTACATCGCATCATTGGGTACGACTTATAGATATGTTGTCAAGATTGAGCAGAAATTTAAGCAAAAGAGGTGAGAGTTTGGATCTGCAAAATCCTCACAGTCGAAGCAGGGCAAAGGTGACCCCAACTCAAAAAATAAGGGGCAAAGAAAATATGGCCACTCTCAGGACAACCAGTCCAACCCAAAACACAATAAGGGTAATGAGAATTCGAAGAAGGACATGGGAAAATAGTGTGAATATCATAAAATCCCTTGGAACAACACCAAAGAATGTCGCTCCAAGAAGTCATTGGTGGCCGAGATGAAAGGTTCCAAGTCAGAGGCAGATTCCAACTCTGAATCAAATCCAGAAGGAGGGAAGCATATTATTGATGCTAAACCCAGTGCCACTATCGCTACCACCAAAGTCCAACCAAGCGAACCAGAAGAACCAAAGGAAGGGGAATGCCTCTTTTACTCACAGATGTGAGTAAAGTGGGCTCCACTTCATTTCATTGTCGATAGCGATAGTCAGAAGAACCTGATCTCAGCAGAGGTCGTTAAGCGGCTTGAACTTTTGACGACACTGCACTTGCAACCCTACACCATCGGCTGGCTTCGCTAAGAAATATAACTTTGTGGCAGGCAACAATGTCGTCTTCCCTACGACATCAAGCCTTTCAAAGACGAGGTATTGTGTGATATTTTTGTCGTTGAAGTTTGTGCTGTTCTTTTAGGACAACCATATGTGTGGAAGCGACATGTTGTGTATGAGTCTAGACCCCGCATTTTTATTATTACTTTGGGTATACAATTGTACAGGATGCTAGAGGTGGCGCCACCTACCGTTATTTCTTTAATATCTACTAAGCAATGAAGTAAGGTCATTTCACAGAACGAGAAGTTCGCCTTCTTTGTGATCTGTGCTCACAGTAAGCAGAAGGTCGTCGCCACATTTGTGGCCTCTACACATAGCCTCTCTTTGTAGCAGAATCAAGTGGACGAGATCATGGAAGAGTACAGAGACATCCTCTCCTCACCCACCAGGGTACCGATGCACTACCAAGTCAAGCATCCAATTGATCTAACCCCCAATGCACCTTGTTGAAATATTGTAACTACGAAGCATATTCTAATTATAATTGAGTTATTATTAAATAGATCAATCCCCTTTTGTGGATTGATCATGTCGGGACTTATGTATGACCAAATCCCCTATTGTGGATTAGTCAAACCATGCTTATATGATGTTAATTGAGAAGTCATCCCCTAGGGATAATTAAAGTGGTTTTATCCACTAGATGAAGAATTCGTCCCTGCTTGATGAAAAGACATGATCCTAGCGCTCCTCAACTAGTATAAATAAGAGAGGCTAGCACCTCATTCACTCACTCACTCACTCAAGTCACTCATCTAGTGTGCAAATTTGAATGAAGTTGCAGTTAGAAGAAGGAGAAGAGAGAGGTGCATTACTTAGTCTTGGATATTCTCTAGTGTTTGGTCTTTTATCTTGGCATTGTATTGACAATCTATATTAAGGAATTTTTTGTTGGGTTTTCTCCCCCATGAGGGTTTCCCAAGATAAAATATTGTGTACCTTGTGATTGTGTTTCTTTCAGTGATCCTGCTTATGCTATTATTTTCTAGTAAATTGAAAAGAACCTAATAGCAGCCCTAAAATAAACATGGTATCATAGCTTGACTAAATAGAGAACCTTTCACTGGGTAACCAAAAACATCATTGTTGTCGTACAAGAAAATTAGGGCTTTTTGTTGGAAGGGATTTCAGCCTAAAAATCATCTAGAGAAGTGTGCCCTAGCCTAGCGAACTCATCGACAACTTGAGCACACCTTTTCAGTGGCCAAAGCCTCCGAAAAGTGAAACCCTAGTTTTCATTGGTACAAGAAAACCATAAAACTAGGAAACCAGAACTAGTACCAGAAGTACTAGTCTAGATTTGCGCAGGCTCAGTTTAAAGGTGTAAAATTTGGATTCTATGAAAACATACTGCCCCGACCTACTCGCCTCAGCCCAATGCACCTCCTGGTAAGTTCAGATTAAATTTCTGAGCACTTTCAATTTTTGGTCATTTTCCCAGCGCCATCTCAAGATGTTTGCAAACACCAAGCTTGTTGACAAGTTAGAAGGTATGGATAAATTTCGTGCCTGGAAGTATAGTATTGCACTCATTCTTGAACTGAATGATCTTGCAAAGTTTATAAAGGAAAATATACCAGAACCCGCAAAAGATGCAACGAAAGAAAAGTACAAGAAGGATATGGTTAGGGCCAAAAGAATCATTGTAGACTCTATTAAAGATCACTTGATCCCTCAAGTGGCTTCTAAGAACACTCCAAAATAGATGTTTGATTCCCTAACCATAATGCATGAAGGAAATAACATTAACCAAAATATGAACTTGAGAACCCAACTCAAGAATATAAAGATGCAGAAAGGAGAAACAATTCATGACTATTTCTCTAGGATTTCTTAATTCAAGGAACAACTAGAAGCAATTGGAGACAACCTAGATGAATATGAACTCATAATGACAGCTCTTAATGGTCTCACAAGACCATGCCTTCATCCAAACTATCTTTGCAAGAAAGGAGAAACTCCAATTTGACAGTCTTTGGGAAGAATGTGTTCAAGAACAAGCAAGAGTAGCTAACCAAGAAGCAATACTATTAAGGGATGAAGATCAAGCCCTAGTTGCTCTTGATAAAGGAGGAAATAAAATGTCTCAATTACAGAAGGAGACCCAATTACATAAGGAATCTCCCTCTCCGAAGAGATTCACCCACTCCCATAAAGAATCTCACCCTCCAAGGAGATTCCATAAATTTCAGAAAGGACAAAGAAGAGAAACATATTTCTCCTCTTATCAATATTATCATTGTGATAAGATGGGGCATATTGCTAAGAGTTTTCCAGCCATAAGAGAATAATACAAGAAGAGAAATAACAAAAGAAACCATGCCCATGTAGTTGAAGACGATGAGCCACCCACAAAGATGATTAAAGAAAATATTGAAGACTATGTTTTATTATCTTCCCTCTCGAGATCTATGTCACCCTGAGAGGATACTTGGCTCATAGACAATGGTGCCACTAAGCACATGACAGGTTAAAGAGACATTCTCTCTAGCCTTACAGAAAATAACTTTCCCTGGAAATTTACACTCGGAGATGATTACCGGTACCCTATCAGAGGAGTGGGAGAATCCACCTACAAACTTGATTCAGGGACCTCGATGAAGATGAAGGAAGTACTATATGTACCAGGTTTAACAAATAATTTTCTTTCTATCTCAGCTTTAGATAAGAAAGGTTCTGGGGTTTCATTCATAGATGGTGAAGTTCTTATGTGGCCTAAAGGAAAAACCATAGAATATGCAATTGTTATTGGAACAGAGGAAGGTGGCATGCATAAATTAAAAGGTCACTCAGATGCATCCTTGACTCACTCCACTGAGAGTCCCTGTGAACTTTGGCATATAATACTATCTCACATCAATTACAAGTCCCTACCATATGTAATCAAGGTAGTTACAAGTCTACCAGAATTCAAGGTTGGTCATGAAGGTGTGTGGAAGGGATGTGCACAAGGAAAGAACATAAAGAATTATTTCCCGAAGATCGGCAATAAAGCAGAAGGAATCTTGGAGCTCATCCACTCAGATGTATGTGACCCAATTACATCAACCTATCTTAGTGGGTATGTATACTATGTGTCATTTATTGATTATTATTCTTGCAAGACCTGGGTTTACTTATAGAAATCAAAAGATGAAGTGTTTCGAAAATTCAAGGAATTCAAAGCCTTGATAGAGAATCTCTCTAAGAGAAAAATCAAGATACTCAGGTCAGATAATGGAGGAGAATACACCTCAAAAGAAGTTGTAAGATTTTGTAGAGATGTCGGGATTAAGAGGGAGCTCACCACTACCTACAGTCCTCAACAAAATGGTGTAGCAGAAATAAATAATAGAACTATAATCAAAGTAGTGAAGACTATGATCCATGATCAAGATCTTCCAATGCACTTATGGGCTAAAGCAACAAGAACAACAGTGTATGTCCAAAACAAACTATCCCATAGTGCACTTGGATTCAAAACCCCCGAAGAAATGTTCTCTGCAAAGAAGCCAAAAGTAAGCCATCTCAATATATTTGGTTGTCCAATGTTTGTACACATTCCGAAAGAAAAGAGAACTAAACTGGACCCTTCATGAAAGAAGGGAATATTTGTTGGATACTGTGAGGTCTTTAATGCCTTCAAAATTTATATACTAGGTTACCATCATATTGAGATCAACAAAGATGTAACCTTTGATGAAGATGCAACACTCAAGAAATCAAGGATATGTCATCTTGAAGAAGTATATGAAGAAGATCATGTAGCTCCCATAGTTGCATAACCCGTGAGGGAAGTTGCAGATACCCCTGATGATCAGATTCCAGAAGATCATGATATGACATAATCTCAAGAACCTCCCCAAATGACAATATGTCACAAGAGAAAGCCAACTTGGACAAGGGAACTTATTCAAGATGGAGAGAAGTATGGTGCCCCAGAAGTAACCATGAGACAAATCAACAAACCTAAGCCATTCTCCAGTTACATGGATTTGATGTGTGATATCATAGAAAAGGAGCCCACTTGATTTGAAGAAGCCATTCAGAAGAAAGAATGGGCAGATGCCATGACAAAATAATACCAATCCATTATAAAGAATGATGTATGAGAAATAGTTCCCAAACCGAAGAACAAAGATGTGGTATCTTCCAAATGGTTATATAAGATAAAACATGCTGCAGATGGAAGTATTGAAAAACATAAAGCAAGGTTTGTAGCTTGTGGCTTTTCTCAAAAGGAAGGCATTTATTATGAAGATACGTTTGCTCCTGTAGCCAGATACACTTCTATCAGAACCATCATAGCTCTTGCAACCAAGATAAAGTGGAAGTTACACCAGGTGGATGTGAAAAAAAACTTCTTAAATGGTGTTATTGAAGAAGAAGTGTATATAGAACAACCTCAAGGGTTTGAAGTAGAAGATAGAAAGACTCTTGTTTGCAAGTGGAAGAAGGATCTGTATGGGTTGAAGCAAGCTCCTAGAGCTTGGTATGGAAGAATTGAGAGTTTCCTGACGAGCTTGGGCTTTACCAAAAGTAAAGATGATTCTAACCTTTAATTCAAGGTTATGAATGATGAGCCAGTTATATTGTTGTTGTATGTGGATGGATTATTCTTAACTGGAGAAGAAAATCTCATCAATTATTGTAAGAAGAAGCTTGCTACAGAATTTGAGATGAAAGACATAGGCCTGATGCACTATTTCTTAGGTCTTGAAGTTTGGAAGAGCTTAGAAAAGATCTTCCTTAACCAAGGGAAGTGTGTAGTTGAAACACTGAAGAGGTTTGATATGTTGGAATGTAAATCCATGAACACACCCATGGAAACAAAGTTGAATCTCTTGGTTGATACTTCGTCAGAATTGGTTGATGCTACACTGTACAGACAAATCATTGGATCATTGATGTATCTGATGAATACCAGGCCATATATATGTTTTGTTGTGAACACCTTGAGTCAATATATGGTACAGCCCAAACATGTTCACCTTGTTGCTGCAAAACATGTGATGAGATACCTTAAAGGTACGTTGGACTTTGGTCTCAGTTATAATGGAGATCATGACTTCAGACTGGTTGGTTATACTGATTCAGATTGAGATGGAAGTGTTTCTGATAGAAAGAGAACTTCAAGATGTTGTTTCATTATGGGGTCAACCATGACTTCATGGCAGAGCAGGAAGCAATCCAGTATTTCTCTCAGCACGACAGAAGCATAATACATTGCAGCATGTTGCGCTAGTTGTGAAGCCATATGGATTCAAAAGTTGTTGATAGGTCTATTTGATTTGGAGATGGAAGCAACCGTGATTCTATGTGATAACCAGAGTTGCATAAAGATGACGGAGAACCTTGTGTTCCATGATAAGTCGAAGAACATAGAAATCCAGTATCACTACATTCGTGATATGGTGCAAAGGGGAGATGTAAAGCTCCAATATGTTGGCACATATGAGCATGTTACAAATCTGTTTACCAAGACTATGTCTCATGTAAAGTTTGAATACTTTTGAGACAAGCTTGATATAGTCCGAAAGGACCTCCCTCGAAAGGGGGAGTGATGTTGATGATACTATGGTATCCTGACCAACAACGAGTAGCTTAGTTAGGATTTTATATCCTAGGGGATCGATCATCCCTAAATAGATCTCGAAGGAAAGATAAGGATGCTCTGTCAGAGTACCTGTGCATGTATATGCCAGTTGTGGTCAATAGTGGTAGCTTCGTTAGGATTTTATATCCTAGGGAATCTTATGATTCCTGGACAAATCCAAAAGGTACGGTAAGGACAGTCTGTGAGAGTACCACGTGGTAGCTACATTAGGATTTTATATCCTAGGGCATCTTATGATTCCTGGACAGATCCATACGGACTTTCAGAGTACCACAAAATGTTGTTGTTACACCTGCCTCATTCTGTTGATATATGATGATGATGATGATGATGTTATCTCAGCCTCGTGTTGATTATGTTGTTGCTTCAGCCTCGTGTTGTTGATGCTGTTGTTGTTCCAGCCTCATGTTGTTGATGATGTTGTTGTTTCAACCTGGTGTTGTAGTTGTTGATGATGTATCAACCTTGTGTTGTTGTTGATGATGTTATACTAACCTCAAGCTATTAATGATGGTGTTGATGTTGTTTCCTTAGCGTTATGCTAATTGATGTTGATGATGTTACTCCAACTCCATGATGTGAAAGATGTTGTTATTGATGATGAGAAAAACTTACAATGATTTATACATATGCCAGTCAATGTTCTAGATGTTGATGATGTTGTTGCCCTCACTCTCTCCTGATGATGTTGTAGAATACCCTTCTTGTTAAGGGGGAGTGCTGACATATTGTAACTGCGAAGAATATTCTAATTATAATTGAGTTATTATTAAATAGATCAATCCCCTTTTTCAGATTGATCAAGTCGGGACTTATGTATGACCAAATCCCCTACGGTGGATTGGTCCAACCATTCTTATATGATGTTAATTTAGAATTCAGCCCCTAGGGATAATTAAAGTGGTTTTAGCCACTAGATGAAGAAGTCAACCATGCTTGATGAAAAGACACAACCCTAGCACTCCTCAGCTAGTATAAATAAGAGAGGCTAGCGCCTCATTCACTCACTCACTCAAGTCACTCATTTAGTGTGCAAGTTTGAAGGAAGCTACAGTTAGAAGAAGGAGAAGAGAGATGCACATTAATCAATCTTGGATATGCTCTAGTGTTTGGTATTTTATCTTGGCATTGTATTGACAATCTATATCAAGGAAGTTTTTGATGGGTTTTCTCCCCCATGAGGGTTTCCCGGGATAAAATGTTGTATAACTTGTGATTGTGTTTCTTTCAGTGATCCTTCTTATGCTATTATTGTCTAGTCAATTAAAAAGAACCTAATAGCATCCATAAAATTAACACACCTCTACTCAATGGACCAGTCTATCGTCGCTCGTTGATGGAAAATGACGAAATCAAGTGACAAATCCAAGAGCTTCTTCAAAATGGGCACATCAGATCCAGGTCCTCCCCTTGCAGAAGCTCGATTGTACTAGTGCAGAAAAAAGACATGACCTGGCATCTCTGCATTGGTTACAAAGCATTAAAAAAATTCACAGTCAGGAACCGGTACCCAATTCCTAGAATTGATGACCTTCTTGAACAATTGAAAAAGGAAAAAAATTTCAACAAGATTGACCTAAAGTCTGGCTACCACCTGGTTCCCATCGAACCAATTGATATATGGAAGAAAACTTTCAAATCTAAAGAAGGTCTCTTCGAATTGTTGGTCATGCCCTTTGGCTTAACAAATGCACCAACCTCTTTCATGAGGTTGATGGATGATGTATTGAGACCCTTCACCAACTCTTTTGTGGTGGTATATTTGGATGGCATCCTCATCTTCAACATAACTTGGGAGGAGCACATGTATCATATTCAACAGGTTTTGAGCACTCTGCAACAACACAAGCTATATTCCAACTTGGAAAAACGATCCTTTGGCATGAACATGGTCCAATACTTGGGCTACATTGTTGATGAGTATGGAGTACATGTTGATCTAACTAAGATCCAAGTCTTCCGTGATTGGTCAGCCTCGACCACAGTCATCGAGTTTTGAAGCTTCTTGGGACTTGCCAACTTCTACCTACGGTTCGTGTTGGGATCTCTCATATTGCATGGGCCCTTAGCCAAGTGACCAAGGGCAGTGGCAGGGAAAAGTTCGCGTGGGGTGAAGGAATAACAACGAGCATTTGATGATCTAAAGCATCGCTTGTGCTCATCTCTAGTACTCTCCTTACCCAATATGCAACAACCATTTGAGATTGAGACTGATGCATCCGACTATGCTGTAGGCACAGTTCTCACTCAGCACGGGAATCCAGTAGCATACCATAGTGAGACACTCTTAGATACCTTCCGAAAATACCCCACCTATGACAAAGAAATGCATTCCATTGTACAATCCTACCGTCAATGGAAACATTACATTCTGGGAAAGAAGACAATCATCCACACTGATCACAAGCCTTTGCAGTTCATACAGACACAGGGGAAGTTGCAGAATGACCGCCATTAGAAGTGGCCCACCTACCAGCAACAATTCAATCTCAACATCAAGTATTAGACATGGAGCACAAATTGTGTCGTTGATTGCTTTAGTCAACCTCCTGTGGCTGCACTCACCGCCGTACTACATTCTTGTGGGCATGCGACATATGAGTGGCCCCAACTTTATCAACAAGATCTGGACTTTGCCACCACCTATCAACTCTTGGGTATGTGCGTGAATGTCACTGATTTTCATATTCAGGACAAACTGTTATGCCATTTGGGCCATCTTTGTGTTCCTGCAAGCAAGCGTGCAAAGTTGATTTGGGAGTGGCTCACTACAGTCGGATGATAGGACATTTTGGTGTGGAGAAAAATGTGGTCTTTCTACAGAAACATTTTTTTTGGCCAAAACTTCGACAGGACGTCAACAAGTATATCATATCTTGCACTTCCTGTGCCATTTCCAAGCCAGCCATCAAGAAGTAAGGCCTATACACCCCTCTTTCTACTTTTGAAAGACCTTGGGAATCCATCTCGATGGATTACATGTCTGGCCTTCCATCCACCAAGAAAGGAAATGATTGTGTATTTGTGGTAGTTGATCTGTTTTCGAAGATGGCCATTCTCACATCATGCATGAAGAGCATCACAACGACAACTATTGCCAAGATATTCTTCGAACGATTGTGGGTCCATTTTGGGATACCATAGACCATAATCTATGATAAGGACAAAAAGTTCATGAACACATTTTGGTCGAGTCTTTGGTCACTATTGGACACCAAGCTCACTAAATCCACTGCCTTCCACCCTCAAACCGATGGCCAGATAGAGGTCGTCAATCGAATGATTGTGCACATCTTTAACATGTATAACTCTAAGCATCCATGTCCATGGGATGAGAGTCGCCCCTATGTTCAACACAACTACAATAGGGATCTGCATAGCTCCATCGACCATAGCCCCTTTCAGGTGGGGTTGGGATTCCAAACCTTGGGTCCCATTGATGTTGCACTACGTTTTGCAACAACACAGAAATATTCTTCCCGTGTTTAGTCTGAGGTCGACAAAGCCACCCGATTCATTGATAAGATTCATCACATCTGCCAATAGGTCCATGAGATTTTGCAAAAATCTAATGCTAAGTACAAGAAACGCCATGATCAACACCGGGTACCACACCAGTTTCAGGTGGGAGACAAGTTATGGTTACATTTGTAGAAAGAGCGCCTTATAGGGCCCCATCGAAATATCCACCCACTTCGCTATGGGCCTTACACTATCACCAATGTCGTGGGTAGCAATTCTTTTCAGCTCAACACTCCAACCTTCCTTGGCTTGCACCCAATGTTCAATGTGGACCTCCTTCAACAATATTTTCCACCATTATTGGACACCTCAGAGAACGCAAAACAGTTAACACCAACAGAACTCAACCATGACTGCATGAAACACGCATCCACTGATCATATAGTGGACACATAGATCAAGTGCACTCGCCAGTAGAGGATCCAACTTTATCGGGTTTTCAAGGCAGAGAAACTCCTCCACCAAGGCAAGTGGCTCACCTGGGGCCAAATTCAGTAGAAGTTTCCTCACCTGATGGGGACACTCAATGCAATGGAGACCATTGCTTCCTAAGGGGGGAGGACTGATCTTGGTGGATATTGGTGGCCACCCACCTATTCCAATTGGCTCATATTGACAATTTTTTAGTCCAGCACGTTCTTCTACATACTTCTTTGTAATTGTGGGTTCTACACTTCTAGGGTTGTCTGAAGCCCTACACAGCTTCCAGATGGAGATTGGTGGCCACCCACGTAATCCAACTGGATTATTTTGGATGTTTTCATGTCAACACATCTTTATGTACTTCCAGGGCTGTTTTGGGGCCCTAAACAATGTTTTTTCTGGCTTGCCACAGTCAAAATGTAAATGGAGTCAGAGTTTTATGGTGTAATGTGTAGTTCTTGAAAAAAAAAAATCCAACGGCCTATCACACACCTAAAAAATAGGTCGTATGAAAAATTTACGACCCCGGGAAGTTGAGGTATTAACTTACCCATCGGGGCCCATATAAATTTTGGCGTTTCATCTCCTAGGGTTAGGTTTTTGGATGTCTATGATTTTGGAATTCATGAGTAATATTAAAAAGGCCTCTAGAGCCTCATTGTAATCATTCTGCTCAGATGGATGCACGTAGCATCCACATCTCTTCTCATATATATCTACCACCATCTGAGCAAGTTGTTTTCAATTTTGTAGTTTTACAGTTTCAACCCATTTCATTTATTCAATAGAAGTTATTGTTCACTGGATATCTGTTATTGTTCTCTGTATCTCTGTGTTGTTGTATTCAGACTGCTATTCATTTCGTTCCTCTCATAAATCTGGATTAGTACGGGTGGATCCTAAGAAAATTGAAGCTATGCAGGATTGACCTCGCCCTAAAACTCTTAAGAGATTGCATGGTTTTTCAGGTTAACGGACTATTATCGCAAGTTTTTTTTTTTTTTTTTTATCAGAATTATGGAAAATTTGTAACACCTTTCAATGCTCTCCTTAAAAAGAATGCTTTCACTTGGACTACAATCGTTGATCAATCCTTTCACACCTTGAAAGAAGCTATGTGCACAACTCCAGTCCTGACACTTCCCGACTTCACCAATACTTTTGTCCTGGAATGTGATGCCTTAGGGAAAGGAATTGTGGCAATCCTCATGCAAGATGGCAGCCTTTGGCCTTCACTAACAAACAACTTTTGGAGAGACATTTGGGCCAATCCATCTATGAAAAGGAAATGATGGTTATTTTGCATGATGTGGATCTCTGGCGTCCTTATCTATTGGGGCAATGCTTCCAAATTAAAATTGATCGCCAAAGCCTCAAGTATTTTTTGGAACAACAAATTTCATCCCTGGAGGAACAAAAATGGGTGACCAAGTTATTTGGCTATGATTATGAGATCATTTACAAGAAGGGAAAATAAAATTTGGTTGATGACCCTCTTTCCAGGAAGTATGAAGAAGAAGGGTCCCTCTTTTCCCTCTCCTTCATTATACCAGATTGGCTCCAAGTTGTTCGCCAAGAATGGATGCAAGACCCCAAACTTTCTCTCTTGATCCAACAATTGCAATGCCGTTCTCCAGCTTCTCCAGGTTACTCTTAGCACAACGAAGAGTTTCGCTACAAAGGCCGTCCGTATTCAAGCAAATAATCACAACTTAAATCAACGATGTTTTTTGATCTTCATGCTTCACCCACAATTGGGAATTCAAGGTTTACCAAAACCTATGAACAGGTCAAACGTCCTTTTTTCTGGGATGGTATGAAACACGACGTCCTCACCTTTGTGGCTGAATGTAATGTCTTCCAACGCAACAAGGGAGAAACAATCAAAGCTCCAGGGGCACTCCAACCGCTTCCGATTCCCCTTGCTATTTGGTGGGATATTTCTATGGATTGCATTGTTGTCTTACCTATATCGGGCAATACATCATGGTGGTCGTTGATCATCTTTCCAAATATTCTCATTTTTGTTCTCTTCAACACTTGTTCATTGCATCCACCGTGGCTCAACTTTTCATGGATAATATCTTCAAACTTCATGGCATGCCTCATTCTATTGTCTTTGACCGAGATCCAAATTTCACCAATAATTTTTGGCAAGAATTGTTCAGGCTCCAGGGAACCCAATTACATCTCAGCACCGCTTATCATCCCCAGACTGATGGCCAAACTGAAGTTGTCAACAAATGTTTGGAAACATATTTGCGGTGTTTTGCATCCGACAAACAAAATCAATGGACTTAGTGGTTACCCCTAGCTGAATGGTGGTACAACACATCTTACCATACAACTACTCGCATGACACCTTTTGAAGCAGTCTATGGAAAAAATCCACCATCGGTTCTCTCATACATG
>SNQJ01S0151538.1:9808-23060 GCA_010110895.2 Picea sitchensis
CCAACCATGTTAAGGGTTGGTGTGGCTCAGGCCGGGTGCGATCCCCGGGTGATTTTGACGGCTTAGATGCCCCTGAGTCGCGGTTTCTCAAGCCACAGGTTAATCGCAGGTCCTGCACAAATTAACAAACAAAAAAAAATTATTTGTATAACTTAAATATATATTTAATCTCTTTTTTTATATTTATCAATTATCTAATTTTAACTATTAGTAAAGAATGAGGTCTTCTTTGGCATCATAAAGTTATTAAACATTGAATATATATTTAAGAATTTTTTAAGGTATCCAAAGTTTTTTGAACATTCTCTAGTATTTTTATTTTTTGGTTATGTAGTTAATTTAAAATAATTTCACTTAATGCCATGTCATCATATTATATCATGATGTTTTGTAATAGAAAACTATCTTTTACAAAAGTTATATAAAATCATATTTTCTTTTTTCAAGGACATTTAATTTTATGGGTTACCATGACATCACTAAAGTCATTATTCTTTTGTCGTGTAGTTGGTTTAAAATCATTTAAGGTAGTATTGGTGACACAAAGATACCCTCATTTCTTCATCCAACGTGGATTTCCACTTTTGATTAGGAAAATATGTATCAAGAACATTGGTGAGAATCTTAGAAGTGGATTTGGTCTATCTTTTGATTATTATTGTGCTCATACAGTGGACATTTAAGAACATTTTGATGATTACAATAATCTCTCTTTTCCATTAAACATGGTGTATGATCATAGTAAGGAATTCAGAAGTATCGAGCTACATCAAAGGGGAGTCCTTTAGCATCATGGGATGATGTTTCATAGTAGAAAAATTGTTTTTACAATAATGATATATTTTTATTAAAGAAAAGCACAATCACTTTCCCAGCATGCATTGAAATTGAATCTTTGTACTAGAGAATGGGGCCACCTTATCATTACTAAAGTCATTGAACATTGAGTGTACATTTAGGTTGTCCCTATTAGGCAGAAAGAATTGGAACATTGGGTTAGTGCTTGTAGAGTTCTTTTTTTGTGTTGTTGGTTCAAAATCAGTCAAGGTAGTACTGGTGACAGAATGAGATACCATCATTTCTTTACCCAATGCAAATTTACACTTTTGACTAAAAAATATGTATCGAGAGCATTGGTGACAATATCAAAAGTGGATTTGGTCGATCCTCTCACTATGATTGTGCTTGTACAGTAAACATTTAAAGACATTTCTATGATTACACTGTTATTTCTTCTCCATTACCATGATTTATGATCATCATAAGGAATTTAGTGTTATTGAGGTAGACATCAAAGGGAAATCCTTCGACATCATATGATGATGTTTTCTAGTAGAAAAACTACATTTTACGAAAGTTGTATATCTTTAATAAAGAAAGACACACTCTCTTTCTCCACATGCATTCAATTATTGGATCTTCCTACCAAAGAATGGGGCTACCTTGGCATCACTAAAGTTGTTCGACTTTGGGTGCACATTTAGGTTGTTTCTAGTAGGTGCAAAGATTTGGAACCTTGGTTAGTTTTTGTAGAATTCTTATGTTGTGTAGTTTGTTTAAAATTAGTTCAGGTAGAACTGTGACATAATGAGATACCATTGTTTCTTTACCTAATGCCGATTTCTACTTTTAACTAGGAAAATATGTATCAAGAGTGTGAGTGAGAATCTCATAAGTGGATTGGGTCGATCCTCTTATTATGATTATGCTTGTACAATTAACATTTAAAACATCGAAGATACCACTATCATTTCTTCTCCATTTACCGTGATTTATGATCATAGTAAGGAATTTAGAGTTATTGAGGTAGACATAAAAGGGAATTCCTTCAACGTCATATGAATCTTAAAAGGATTGATGCAAAATACTTGATGCAAGGATTGAGGTGGACATAAAAGGATTGTTGCAGATATTCATGGGCTTGATCATTTTGGTATTATGTTACTTTACATTGGCCCATAGCCAAATGAACCTCCTCTTTCGACCTCTGGTACGCTTCTTTATTGTTCTCCATGTAGACATGTTGACAAATAAGTGATTCAACTGTTGTCGATAATCGAAAATTATCTTCCACTAATGAAGCAAGTCTTGTGTTTGTGCATCTTTGTGTGTCTTTTATCCAATTTATGACATTTAATGAGTCCCCAAAAACATTTAGGGAGTGACAACCCTTTTCAATGGCGAAGGCGATGAGTAGTTTGAGGCTCATTAGTTCAACATAGTTGTTTGTTCTCATCCCAAAGCCAAAATTCAAAGAGTAATAGTGAGAGTCTGAAAGATAGAGTAGTCCTCCTCCTCCACAACGATTTTGTTGAGAAGCTCCATCGAAAAAAACCCAAGGAGAAGATTTGTCAATCACGACCATCTGAGACTGTCTAGAAATGACTCTCATTTTTTTAGGGTGGAGGGAGGACATAATAGATATACTCTTGGTCATTGTGATCTCTGGTGTCAAGGGAAATCCTTTGAAGATAAGAGAGTTTTGTTCTAGCCAAACTTCCAGATGATCAAAAGCAGTAGCACTCTAAAGCTTTTGTAAACTCTGGAATTCCACCAAGATTTCCAGGCATGTTCCAGATCTTGTCTCAACCAGCTGCAGGGTAGGTCTAAAAGTCTGGATACTTTAGTCCACACTTTGATGATATAACTACAATTTAGAAAGAGGTGTACATTATTCTTTCATTCATATTTGCAGAGGGTGCACCATCCTGGGCCATATAAATTCCTCTTCTATAGAATATCCCACGTCGGAACTTTATTGTTTAAGACATTCCACATAAACAATCTTGTTTTGGTTGGACTTTTTATCTTCCATAGTTTTCCCCACCACCAAACAGTCTCTCGTTGGGCTAGATCTGAGATTAATTTAAATAACCTAGCTTTGGAGTATATGACCATGAAGGAGCCGAGTCCCAGATCAATTCATCCTCGTCGTTCTGAGCCTTATTTGAGAAATCTTTAGAAAAATTATGTATCTTTCCAATTCAATTGTATCATCTTCGCTTAACCCCAACCTGTTTGTTTCCTTCCAACATTGTGACCATAAAGTGGTGAGGCTTGGATCAGCCAGGTTGTTTAAAGAAACAATACCTATCGTGTGAAAATGTTGGATAAGATGATTTGAAAGTACATGTTGTCCTTCATTTCATGGCCAAGGATCTTTTCCAAGTCTGAAGCGTAGTTCGTTACCTATTTTCCAAGATAGTCCATTTTCTATGAACGGGAAGGCATTTATAATTGATTTCCAAATCACCAAGGCACCTTTTATAGATTTTTGTTTAATTCTGAGCCAAATCTCCACAGGAATTGGTTCAATATATTTTTTCACTACTACCTTTGTCCATAGACTAGTGGATTTTAGAATACGCCAGCCTCCCTTGGCTGCAAGTGCTTTGGAGAAGAGGAATATATTTTTCAGGCCCCGTCCTCCAAGTTCCTTTGGAACAACAATTTTTTCCCAATGGACCCAAGGGATTACATGTGCTTCCTTTTTACCACTCCACAGAAATTTAGAGGTGAGTTTTCTTGTTGCTTATAGAATTCCTTTTGGGATCCAAGAGAGGGACATCCAATAAACAAGAATGGCTTCCAAAACCAGTCTACCTGCATGTGAGAGCGACCTATGACTCCAAATGTTTAGTCTTTTATCCATTTTCTTCAAAAGCCACTTCCAATCCTCTTTTTTGTAATCATTTGGTTTTAGTAAAAAACCCAAGAACTTTAGTCCATCATATAGCTTATTTTCCCCAAAGGGGAAGTGAAGGCTAAGAGCTTGACCTTCTTCTTCAGAGAGTAAGTTTGTAGTAAGAGTCGATTTCCCTTCATTGATTTGCATTCATGGTGCTTTGGATAAAAGAGTAAGGATATTCCTTAATGCATCTGCCTCCCTTATGGAACCTCCACTAAAAATTAATACATCGTCCACAAAGAGAAGGTGAGTGAGGTACAGATCTTGTGAGATTTTGATTCCAGTAAAAGAGCCTAATCTTTTTTCTTCCAAGATAGCTTTGTTGAGTCCTTCAACAAATAAGAGAAAAAGTAGGGGTGATAACGGACACCCCTGTCTTAAACCTCTTTCTAAAGTAAAAAAGGAAGAGGTTGAGCCATTAATAAGCACAACAAAAAAGGTTGTAGTGAGACAGTTCATGGCCCAGTCAATAAAGGGGACTAAAAAACCCATATGGGTAAGTAATAAGCAAATAAACATCCAACTTACTCTGTCATAATCTTTGGAGAGATCAATTTTTAGCACTACACCTCTAAATTTCCTTGTCTTCATGCTGTGAAGTCCTTCTTGTGCTATTCCTATGACTTCATGAATTTGTCTTCCTTCGAAGAAACCAAATTGTTCTTCCGATATTCTTTCTGAGAATATTATTTTTATTCTTCTTTCAATTACTTTTGAAATAATCTTATAGGCATAGTTACAAAGTGAGATTGGGAGAAAGTCAGCCAAGGTCTTCAGATTATCTATTTTTGGGACAAGTGCTAAGAAGGTAGAGTTTAGACTTTGTGGTATACGACCTGAAATTCTAGTGTCCTCTATCATCTTTAGCAAATCCTGTCCCAAAAACTCATAACATCCCACAAAGAATTCAATAGTCCAACCATCTGGACTTGGACTTTTGTCTTTTTGAAAACTATTAAGAACCTCTAAGAGTTCTCTTTTTGTTAGTTCTTCCATCAGGAGTCGATTGTCTTCTTCATCTACAAAACTGGGAAAAATTTGAGCCATTTGTACCACTTCTTCTATAGATGCTTGAGTCTCTGCTTTGTAAAGGTTTTGGAAGTAATTTTTCCCCAGTCTTGACATACCTTCAAAAGTATTTTCCATGTTTCCTACAAAGTCCTTCAGCTTCCAAATGGTATTGGCATTCCTTCTTCCTTTGGCCCTACCAGTACCACATAAGGAAATAAAGAAAATATCCCTTCACCTATAATTTTCACAAGATCAGGAGTTATAATGTTATACAAAGTAATACTTACATTATGGGTATCCTTTTGAAGTGACCAAATTATTGTTGAATACATTGACCACGGATTTTGTGGAGTTATATCCACTTCTTTGTGACTATTTTGTGACATGTTTATTGTGATTCAAAGGCTTCATGGAACCTCAACAATTTCCACCTCAAGCTATTTTGGAGCTTTGTTTTCTTTCATTTTGGCAAGGTTGGATTTTTTATGTCTTGTGCTATACACTCTAACTTTTGGCCTTGAAACTACCATTTGTTAAGTGGTGCAAATGTCAGTGGTTTATTAGACTGGATTCATTTTCATGTGCATCGGTGTATTGTTTTTCCTTCTATTTTTGGTGTAATAGGGTATATGAATGGGTTTGCAAAATGATTGTTTTTTCACTATCTCTCGTGAGACCTAGCTACACAAATTCCATTAAATTGATTGAAGGGTTTAAACACATTTGCGAAAAAATCTTAGTAAAGACAAGTATTTTCCTTTCCATCATTTTTTATTTTTCATGAGATTCATATGACACCAAGGAAATTTCCTTTGATTTTCACTTCAATAACTTATTATAATCGTAAATCATGGTAAATAGGGAAGAAATGATAATATAATCATTGATATTTTAAATGTGCACTGATACACTTGGGAGGTCATGTGTGTGGGTTTAAGGTGTTGTTTGTGGTTGAAGATTTCATGTGATCTCAAGGTATTGTATGTGACCATGGATGCATGATTTCAAGGTGTTGTTAATGGCCATAGCCTATGGTTTGGGATACGAGTTCCATTAGGTGGTTTTGAACATTTGGTATGTGTCCTGGGGTCTTGGAAATGATATGCAGGCATTGTTCGTTATGTCGGGGGCTCGACTAGGCCCACCTTATCCTAGGTTCAAGGGTGGGTTCCCCTAACCAAAATTTTTGGGGGGTTTAAAAGGGGTCACATGGGGTCAATTCACAAGAATGTTGTATTAGTAAGAATGTTTTTGCTCCTAATAATGTGCACATGTTCTAGGAATGCACACACATTCCTAAAGCACTCTTGCATTCCTTTCATTTCAAAAAATATTAGAGCCGGAACCTCCACTTTTCTAAATAGTTCTCAATATCTCTATGTTTGAAATTATTTTTCTATAGGCTTGTTCGTGAAACTACAAACAGATATAGAGTTCACTATGCAAAGTCCAAATATATAATTTAAAAAATATATATTCTTTACTCTTTTTAATATATTGAATACATAATAAAATCTAATATATTTTTAAAGGCCCTTGAACGTTTTTGTGATAAAAGGAGGTATACTCATTAGATTACACATCACTTTTTTGCATCTTTGCACATTCCAAACTAAAATCTTGTCTACGTACCTCCTTTGATGGAAACAGAGCCTTACATATTCAATCACTTAGATCCTTTGGGATACTAACATTACCTATTGTGGCCTCTGGGCTTTGAATTTTGGTGAAATTCTTTGGGATACTAAAATTACCTATTTGGCCTCTGGGCTCTCACTTTTGTTGAGATCTAAAGGTTATGGTTCTAGATGCAAGGTAACCAAAGTCTAACTCAAAACTAGAGTTGGTTTCCATTATATGTCTATTACAATACATTTTAACTCAAAAGTTCAACCCCATTGGATTTATTACGCAATACTTAGCCAAACTAATGGATAGAAGCTGGATTTTCATAAGATCAACAACAAAACATGAAAAACTAGTGAATAGTATTATAGTTTAACTGACCAAATTTAATGGTAGTCTAACCTCGTTAACGAATCTTTCCATGCACAGAACAATACACCAAATCAAAGTCGCCAGTCTTGAAAAGGACAGTTAATTATGTTATTAAAATTCATGATCTTTAGACTTGCCATAAGTAAAAATCAAGTGTCTCTGTAACAAGCATTGAATTTTAAGAAATATAGATATTAGAGCTCACTTCCAGGGCAAAAATCAAGTGTCTTAGGACTTTCATTAAAATTTATTCCTTCCTTAGATTTTTTCTCTGGCTTATTTGCTTAAATAGCAGCAGGTTTTTGTATTTTGTAGCGATAGAATAGCATGAAATATTTTTTTTTATTACAAATTTGGATCGAAATTGTTTTATGTATTTATTTTGGAGTAACTTATAACTGTTTCTGATTGAATAAAGGATAGTTTTACTTAATTATTAAATAAAGAAATAAAAAAATTTAAATCCAAATTTTAAAGTAAATAAGGGTGATATGTCAGCCTGCATTGGCGGATAGCAGCCAGTGATGACTGTCCCCACTTCTGGTTTGACATTCTAAATTATGATAGATTTTCCCAAAAAAAAATGAGTAATAAAGTTGTACATCACGATTTTGAAATTTTTTCTTTCTTTGAAAAAATACTAGTAAAATTTATATATGGAAGTTTAATCTTAAAAATTTATTTTTGTATCTGAGGAGGACTTGTTCTGTGCTAAGATCGAATGCAGACATCGAATTGGGTAAGCATGGAGACATCGAATCTGGTAAGCATGGAATACCTCCAATGTATTATGAAAGAGATGCCATGGTTATACCCATCGTTGCAGGTAGCACTTGCCTATGCAACGGTAGACGTTGTCACAGTAGGAGGTTATCATAGTAGGAGGGCAACAATGGTAATCCTGAACTTGTGGGTTATAAGAAGGCAAACCAATTTGTGCAGGCAGATGCTTTGGAATTGAAGCCAGAGAAAAAAGTTTTAAGGAACGGCTTTGAAGATGAGGCAACATCATTGTGATGAACAAAAATGAATTTTTAATGGTTTTCCACCAAGTTTTATGGAAATATTTGGGACAGATTAAAAAAACTTATACTTCACTAAATGTTACACATGGAATTCGGTAGGGGATATCTAGTTCTTTTGAATAATTGTGATGATTGGCCATGTGATTGTGTAATGTCCAAATATATCCTATGAAAGTTTGATATATACAACTTGATGAACTTTCTAATGGTTGTGTCTAAGCATCCTTGACACAGTAATAAATGTCATGGTAAACTATCTAAAATCCATTAGATCCAAGTGTGTTTCGTATTCAACAACTTCTATACACTTTACTTAGACATTTATGAGTTTGGTGTAGGGTGCTTAGACATAGCCCTTTCTAATTGGTTGCACTTCAAAAGGTGGGAGAAAGTGTCTTTTGAATAATGGAAAATTAACTAGAAAAACATCAAGATGCTTCACGGGATTTTTCAACAGGTGTTTAACATGGTGAGATGTACTTCAGAAGAAGCATTATTGTCCCTATCAATGTCATTTGTTGAGTCTTTTTTCAGAGGAAAAAAATAATGATAACTTTTATTGTAGAAATAAAGGTTACATTCTGCAGGCATTTTTGTGCTTCTTAATCACATCATAAGCTAATAAATTGACCTACTTGTGGCCAAAAAATCAACAGTAATGAATGACCCTAGACAAATATTCAATAAGGAAAATAAAAAAGGTTTTATGAGTATCTCTACCTGTCATAAAAAAACAACAAGCCGCGAAATACGATCAAGATATCCTTTTATGCACCAAAAAGATCGATATAGCAAATCAGATTATAGTTGATGGAATGATTGGGTGATTTCCCTCCCATCCTCAAAGTGTTAGGAAGCAGAAGAAAAACAGAGCATAAAATTGAGAAAAACAAACCAAGCACAACATAGTAGAAATCACACAATTGACAGAATGATTTATGTGGAAACCTAATACGGGAAAAAACTGGTTTTGCCTTTCCATGCTTGAAGCACCCATTTCCATGCTCTTCACCTGGTTTTGCCTTGTGTCTACTGGCAACACCAACTGCATGTGAAATGTTGACCATTTCCCATCGCAATCATCAAACTTCCTACTACCATATAATACTTGAGACATATAACCCTTTTCTTCTTAATCAATTAGGATATAAACCTGAAGAGAACTTACAATGGAAAGCCAAAGGGATTTTACCGGTTTCACATAATTCATACTAAATTTCCTGAGTATCTTCATGACATACTTCTGTTGTGATAACCAAGATTACCATCCTTCCTGTCTCGATGTATTTCCATGCCCAATATTTATTTGTTGCTCCCAGATCCTTCATAACAATGCCCTAACCAAGTGATTCAACCTGTTGATCTCAAACATACTTGTGCTTGCAACAAGCATAACATATAACACCAATATAATGAATATACTATAAATACAATGGTTATACTCACTTCTTGTAAAATTTGGCTCACCATGAAGGAATCAAACATCTTGTACCATTTGCCTTGCATGCTTTAGGCCATACAATGATTATTGAGTTTACAAACAAATTTTCTGTTGTGATTATGAACTAACCGTTCTAGTTGTTCCAAATACATCCCCTTATCCAAAAAACATCCATGTAAAACAATTTTAACATCTAGTTGTACTAATACAACTAGTGCTAACACAACATGAATAAAAACACGCTTTTAACAACTTGTGAGAGACTTGCATGGAAATCAATACCTTCAAAATACCCTTTTGCTACCACTCACACTTTGGACCTTTGATCTTTTACTATGTCTGTTTTTATAAAAGGAGGTTCATCAAACACTACATCTCTGTCCATGATGATTATGTGGGTAATAGGATCCCATAGTATGCACCCCTTAACATCATCGCGATATCAAAGATCTGTCATTTTGATCTAGGCCCTACTTAGAGTGCTGATAAAAAACATAAGCATCACAACCGAATAATTTCACATTTGAGTAATTACCAGATGACTTGTTCATACCCCTTATGGAATCTTCCAATGTTTTGCAATCGATGGTGACCAATTTATCAGATAGAAAAATCACTTATGTCCACAACTATTGTTGCAACTTGACATTACTAAACATGCCTATTCGATCCCAACTTCCTTGCAATACTTTCCAAGCTCCATGGATATGAGCCTACCTTCATCATATATTCTCAAACACTCGATTGACCTACCAACACATCAATATTTCTACATACCCACCTTTATAACCTGGACACACTGCTCCACCTCGAACTTTGCATTCGAACAACCTTTACCCAATCCGTCCAAACCAACCCAAGTGAACCTTTGTCGCTCACCTCCAAGGACTTTACACTGGATTCTCAGTGCTCCACCTTAACACGAACATTCCCTTGACCAAATCCGGTCAATCTGGCCAAGTAAGCCTTCATCGCTTATCTCCAGGCCCATTTACAATGGAGTTCACCAAGCCTTTTATAGGCTTCATTACATGCAATCCATGGACACAATACCACGAGCTACCTAAAAAATATGGACCCGAAAAACCATGTGCTTTGACCTAAAAACCAGATTTAACTCATTAACTCTTTCACCGAGTCAAGGTTAAATCAACATACATTCCCCCCTCATATTCAATCTACCTAAATCTATGTCTAGTTTTTTCATAGGTGACTTGATGAACCAGGGGTACGCATGCCTATCCAGGTCTTATAGGCGTATTCCCATTTACATGCAATCAATAATTTTTACAACTCCAAAGTAAATACATTTATTTTTCTTCACGGTGACTCAATCATCACCGCTCTTGTTGTTTCCTTGTTATACGAGCAAATCTTGAGGTTCCATAACTTCAAGTTATTTTTTTCGTTAAAATTTTCGACCTCAAACTTTGACCTCTATACTTTTTCCTTTAACACAAAACACTAACACATTGGATATTCTACAATTTATAAAACCAAACTTCTTATTATGAAGGCTTAATATCATATTTCAAGGTTAAACCTCGAAATATAATACTAAATCAAAGGTTTTACAAAACAAACACATATATGTATGTTTATAAATCCTTTTAATAAAAGATATCCACCTCACCTTTTATTAAAACACCCTCCACTTATTTAAAACATCCTCCCATTATAAAAGGTGTCTCTTTATTAAAATATTTCATGTGCATGATGAGACAAAAATCAATTTTCATACCTTGATCCACCTCTTCATTGATTTACCAAGGCAATTATCGAGCTCTTATACCATGGTCATCGCTCCTTCAGTAACGCATGAAGAGTGATGATTACTGGTTATCCCCCCTCTTGCATGTCACGTTGAGCGATTATCTCTATTATCGTTGCTTCAACACGTTGTAAGGTGTGATGATCCACATTATCACTCCTCCCGCAACAATCTTTTCCTTCACCTTACGGTCTGCCAGAGTTTGATCTAGCGACCGACCTTCTGAATTCTCTGTACTCGACTGCTCTGTACTCGACTCACTTATCATGATTTCCAGCGACTGGATTTTGTTATCCTTTACTTTAAGATCTTTTAACTATGTGTTCTAATACCACTTGTTAGACAGTGAAAGAAAAACAGAGAAAAATAGAGTATAAAATTGAGAACAACAAATCAAACACAACACAACAGCAATAAGACAATTGACAGAGTGATTTATGTGGAAATTCGATACAGGAAAAAACCACGGGCAATGATAATCGTTATTCTTATTATTCAAGGGAGAATTACAATAGCCAGCACAAGCATACAACCATCCTCTCCTCACATACACACTACACTACACAGTTTTGTGTCTTGCTCACACACTCTACACACATTGTACTCTCGCCTCTATGAGTATGCTCGTATATATAGCATCTTTTAAATAGTTAGACTCACTGATTATAATTAGATCCACCAGTTACAAAATCTGTTCATAGAAGAGTGCATGCATGCACATTCCTAATATAGTTGCATACATGTGATCCCATGAGAAATTCTTTGACATGTTTCCAACATGAAAAACTTCAAAACAATAATATTTTCAGGGGTAGATAAGGTGTCCTTTGACAAGAGATCAACAGTCAGATTGTGTTCCCGAAAGATGTGTGAGAAAGATATGTTCATGAAGGTTTGTGCGATCTCTTTCAATATTGATCCAATATTTATCAGAGCTGACCCATATAACAGTGTCGCATTCCTCATGCAGTCGATGGCTAGCTTGGAGTCCCCAAGAATCTGTAGGTTGTCCATATTTTGTGACTTTGCACACTGCAATAGTTCGAGGAGCACATGAAGCTCGACTTGATTATTGGTTCCCCTACCCGTGTTGTCATAGACAAGTATACATGCGTTGTATGAGGAGTAAAAAATGAAATCGATTCCACATTGGTTTCCTTGGCAAACTCCGTAAAAAAATCCCCATGGCCTGGTTTTATCTGCAAGCAAAGAATCTATATCCCTTTGTTTTGAGGGTTTTTCCATTGTATTATAGTGTGGAAATAAGGATAAATCTTGGTCAACTACCTGAAAGGAAGGATTGAAAGAACCATCGAATAACATTGCACTACAGGGCAACCAAAATCCCAAGAAATGAGAATTGGTAGCACCGAGAATGGCTTCCAACCAACCTTACAAAAAAAAATATTGGAAACAAGAATCGATTGATTCTTTGGACCAAATGATACATAATCCGACCATATTGCTAATTTCATGCCAGAACTGTACAAAAAATATACACGATTGGAACATATGTGTAATGGTTTCCTCCTGTTGTTTGCAGAGTATGTAGATATCCGGTCCCTGTCACCCAAAATGTTGAAGATGATATGTGAGAATATGGCCCTGTAGAATAAGCCAGAAGAGAAAGTTTCCCTTTGGAGGAGCCTTTATATTCCACAATTTGCATTTCCACCAACAAGATGCAAGAGTAGAATCATATACCAGAGAATGGTAGCCAAACTTAGTCATATAGGATCCTCCTGAGGATTTGTATGTCCATGTCAATTCATCAGGTTGTTGAGACATTTTAACATGTGTTCGCGATAAAGAATTTGTAAAAATTCCAGGTTTCAACCCAACTATTCTCCATATTTAGATCATGCGCCTTTTTCATTTAGAGGTCATCCGGTCATCGGCTACAGATGGAAGAGTACAATAGTTTCGTTCCTGTAAGAAGTTTGTGAGCTCATCAGGTAGCAGAATTCGGTTGTTACAACCCATGATTGAGTCCCTACCAAGTTGAATATGGAGGAATGCGTTGAAGTGTTGTGACTTGCTAGTGCTTCCTCATTAGAATCAAGAAATTACATGAGACAACAGTTACCATAACAAAGATCATATTTGGTCCAATCTCCCTTTGCACAATCTTCTAGAGGAAAAGGAAAAGATGAATTGGAATACCGCATCATGTATGCATTTGGTGGTATTTATGGGATCAACTCATCATTGCCATATTTGATCAAACTAAATTCATTGAGTCGATGGTTGATCATTTACATCTTCATCATAAAAAATATTTGTAGTGAGATTATAGATGGTTTTTTCCTTGACCTGAT
>SNQJ01S0151539.1:0-23059 GCA_010110895.2 Picea sitchensis
CTAAGTGTAAAAGGCCTTGACCTTTCATTTGCCTGTGATCTTAGGTACGCTATCTCCCTTGAGCTTTATTCATGAGTTAACCTCATCCTTGGTGTACACCTACGCACTGCATTCGACTCTACGCTAATTCCTCCTGATCTTACATTGTTCCTATTTTTCTATAGATGCACACTCTGATCCTACCATCTTCACTATTGGACTTGCCATCAATGAAAAGCATACGCTACCTGTTAAACATTTTCCAACAAATCCCTCATCAATTTCATCATTTAAATCTGATTTTTAACTTTGTAATAGACCTGGTGTGTATGATCACATACTTGCAAACCTTCCTTAACTTTAACAACAAGAGACTAGCATTTTATCAAACTTTACTCTAGTCTCACATGACTAATTTTAGATTAGTCAACAACCCTAAAATCCAATAATCATAACTATGTATCTATAATGAATAAAGATCTGAAAATGGTACACAATGTTCTTCAGTGTCTTTTATGTAATTACTCCAGATTTCACTACTTGGAACCTCTCAGAAAAGGAGTTACAGAAAAAATGGTATACCTTGTGGACTTCTGGATTATTCGAGAGATCGAACTTGTAGAGAATTCCCCACATGGAATATTTGTTGTATAGATTTGAAAATAGTACACAACATACTACAGACTGTGCTCTAACCAATACATTTGGTCTTACTAGTTTTAGACTAGTTTAAGGACTAGCCACAAACCCTATTTTCCACGGAGTGTAAATCCAAAAATACAAAGACCCACAAGTTTAAATTGTTATCACAACTACTTGGATATGTTTTCTCAATGGACTAACAATTTCACGGTCTAAATCCTTCTAGAAAAAAAGTTATTGTGAAAGTGATGAGATGACCTGTAAATAACATACCTTAGAAAGCATCATCAAAAATTTTTATCCTCCCTTGAATTTGGGTCTTTTTTACTTCACTTTCCCTCTGAAATTCCACTTATATATCCTTTGGTTTCCTAAGTCACCTGTAGATATTCAATATTCTCAAGTGTGATTAAAATGAGAGACCCTTGCCTCTTATTTATACTTTTATGTATCTTCCTCAAAGGGTTACCTTCTAACCATCTTAAACCACTTTACTTATATTAGGGCTAACCCACTTCTAACCACTTGTCCACTTAGTAATTTCTCCATTAAATTTATTATTTAAATAATTTATTTTGTATCTACTTTCACTTATAGTACACTCATCACTTCACTTTATTATTTACCTTCTAAAATCTCTTAAACCACTTTTCTTATTTTAGGGCTAACCCGCTTCTAACCACTTGTCCACCTAGTAATTTCTCCATTAAATTTATTATTTAAATAATTTATTTTGTATTCACTTTGACTTATAGTACACTCATCACTTCACTTTATTATTTAAATAATTTCTTCATTGCAATTACTTTGACTACTTTGACATTTTGGGGATTCTAGATGACTCATGAGGGTTCTCCAACTTCACATGGCCATAACTCTCTAACCTTGAGGAGTTATGTAGCGTTCCACATACCACACAAAATGACATGACATGCAATATCCATATAGAATAGTATTAACTAAAAATATATTAAAACTCATACAATTATACATCAAACAAACTTGGGTCCATTGCCCAAAGCTTTGTGCTACCGAACTTTCTTCAAGGGTTGACATCAATGACAACCAATCCAAATAATCAACAATCTCCTCCTTTGGAATTGATGAAAACACTCTTATGAAATAATGATGTCATATCACTCATGATCCCCCTTGTGACCATCACTCCCCATGGAACAATGCCTTTGTGATCTTTCTCAAAGCATTTACCTTTGCATCTAATAAATCTCTCCCCCTTTGTCATCAATGGAAAATGTATCTTTCCATCAAGGGCTGCTCCCACTGACTGAACTCTTCCTCATGTAAATATAAGATATATAACACAATCATTCAAAAGCATTCATTTTGGAGTAGAAATTACTCTGAGTCTCTCGCAAAGATATTGTTATAACCCTATAATTTATAGGATCAACTGGTGACTGAAATGTTATTCCTTTAAGTGTTTTTGTTTGTCAAATGATTGTCCATTATGCAAATAATTTGAGAAAAGAAAAAACAAATAAATAAAATAAAAGAGGGAATAAAAGAAATTCAATAGAGCCCCATGCAATAACAATGATTTGGTCCATACCATTCAAGCATGGACAAAATTCTTTAATTTGATGTTGATAGGGGTAGTGAATAAGCTTGGATAAACTATTTAATCATAGCCAAGTGATTTAGGTTTAATTTTGGCATATACAAACAACTCAGATATGTGCGAGGAGATCCACGGCTCAGATTGGATTCCATCCCCCCCCTTGCCTTTNATGTTGGTTAACTATCACATACATATCTATGGTTGAAAAGAAAGCGCTCAGATCAACAGCTCATGGTGTTTTTCAGACCC
This sequence comes from Picea sitchensis, assembly GCA_010110895.2. Classification (NCBI taxonomy): domain Eukaryota; kingdom Viridiplantae; phylum Streptophyta; class Pinopsida; order Pinales; family Pinaceae; genus Picea; species Picea sitchensis. The sequence goes on from SNQJ01S0151539.1 coordinate 2,450, forward strand.
CCCCAACCAATCTATCTTTAAGGGAAAGGGGGGGGTCTAGAATGGAATATTTCTCTGGTGGGCCCTTTTCCTCTACGTGGCATAAATTCATTGGTTCAGACTTCCACCGCCTATCATTTCTGACATGCCCCATCACCCCATGATGTCATCATCCATGTTTTTCCTAGAGGTCAAATCTCATTACTCTATTAGTCCCTTTCCCCTTATCCACCCTTTACAAGTCCTCTCACCAAGGTCACTCCCCAATCAGCTCCCGCCATGTTGCCTGGTCATATTCTTCACTCATTATTACCTGCCATATCATGCTCCAAATGATATGTTGGCAATTTATTACTGGCTAACTTATCCGTTAGCCTGCTGACCTGTCCCCTGTGCCCAGCGGATATCCTTTCATTCAAAACCACCGTCTCCCTTCTTTCTTCCATTTCTTACTGTGTCGTCTCACCAGAAAATACCTTTCCTGTCACACCAGAGGATTTTTCCCATTTTCTCTCTATTTCAGTCAAACATCCCAAGCCACCATAATCCCCACTAATGACTGTTTGATTTGCAAGTATTTTTACAGCGATGGTGCCAAAATCAAAGAGGCCAGAAGCTGAGGAAAATCATTTCCTCCCACAACCTTTCGACCTCAAAAAGATCCCCCTCATAGACAAAGACCATTTAATCATAGACACCAAATGGGAATTCGACTTCGTGGACTTGCAGTCATGGCTCAAAGAGGTTTTTCTTAACCAGAGCGATGAAATTGGGCTCTAGGAGTCAAATCTTCCTCTGTATATCTTCCCCCAGATTCACCATTTTCCCGAATTCACCCTCAAATGCCAGGCCCATTATATCCCTGAACAAAGAGCCATTATGTCTTCGTCCAGAGAAATTCTTTTCCTCATCAGACCAGAAACCATTGACCAAATGATACAGATACCTAGAGCCATATCTGCCTCACCTTTCAACCTCGAAATCATTACAGAGATCTACCAGAAGCTGTCTTTTCCCCAAAGAGATCAATTTTTTGAGTTTTTCCTCCCACAATCCACTCAACTCCCCACTACAAACCCCCCTTATCCTTCCTCCCTATTCTCAGTAAAGGGAAACTAGGTCATCACGTCACTATGTGCCTTGCTTGGATACTTTTTGGATCAATGGGTGGATGAAACCATCTTGGGATTTCTGTCCATTTTTTCCACCGATGAGAGACCCACTACTCAGTTCAACTACAGTACGTTCCTGATGGACAACATTGACGAAAAATTCATTAACTTCACCACAGAGGGCATGTTCCAGTATTCTTCAATACTGGCTTACCTGTTCATTTTGTTTCATGCAGACAAATTTTCCTTTTCAATGCAAAAGATGGATAAATATGGGAGACCATAGGCAGTGACATCGTGGACTTCGCTGCTCAAACATAACTCTATAGAATTTAGTTTCAAGCAGTTCATCGAGCAGTTCTACCACCCAGTGGTGAGTATGCTTAGCGACAGACCCAAATCTAGAATAAACAAGGAAATTCAGAGGATCCTACACCTCTCAGATCTTGCAAAAATGAGACACTAGTACATGTACCAGGATCACACAGAGATCAGAGTGTATGGGTGCGAATTGGCCCCATATAGGTTACCCAAATATCTGCCCATGAGGATTTTTTCCCTAGAGTACATAAGGCAGATGATCAATTCAGACACCATTTATTTTGTGTCTCTGAAAAAGAAGCAACAACTTAGGATCAAAGGGAAAATAGGATCATTCATTTGCAATCGCCGAGGTGCCGAGGAGGAAGTAGACAGACTGCTAAAAGAAATGAAGTTTTTTTATAGCTTCATATGGCACTATTACCCCTGCAGAATAATTTCATAGATGAGAGTTAAGAATAAGAACATCTCATACGTCCACTCATCCGAGCCTGAGATAGGAAAATTCTCCAACCATACAGAATGGGAACCAAACACTCTAGTTGAGACAGAACAACAGGAACTTTCTGTCACTATTTCACAGACGACTACACCACATGCTCCCAAGGAGAAAAGGCCTATGAAAGATGTTTCACCTTCCATCACTGAAGTTTCATCCGAAGAATTTCAACTACATACCAGGAGGCCAAAAACCAGTCAGGCACCCGACACGGCTGGTGAAAAGGGAATGCAATCTACTACCAATTTGGTGGTTGATTGGTCGCTGCTTAGTACAAGAAACAAACAAATCACGACTATAGTGTTGCCTAAAAAGTCTACAGATACTCCACCAGCTAGCCAGCCGAGCAAAATAGGACCAAAATTAAGTATTTTTGAGAAGTATGATTTGATCGAAAAGAAAAATCAGACGCTGACCAGTACCACGTATGCTCAGTTTTGGAAGCAAACATCCACTACACAACACCAACTGCTGTCTGCATTCGACATCGAGAAGGATAGAATGCACATGGCATTTTTGCAAGCACAGGTGCCAAAATCGAAGGTAATCATAGATTACAAAAGGGAAACTTTCAAATTTCAGACTAAAGATGTGCATCCAGCTGATCAAATGGATCTGCACACGCAAGTTGGAGAAATGGTTTTCTCCACATTGGCACATGCTTCCACTATTGCCTCCAACTTACAAGTATCTCTAAATAATGTCTAGATGCAGCTGAAGTTAGAAAAAATATTCTACTTTGCCAAGGATAACAGGATTAAGACATTGGAGGAACTGGTCCTCAAGATCGGATATGATCCCTCAAATGTGAAAGCAGTCGAGGAGATTCTCAAAACTAAAAATGTCGATATAGTATCTCTGAGGAAACAATTGAAATTACCTCCAACAAAAGATTCACAGGCAAAGGAAATAGCGGAGACAGAAGGGGAGAAGGATGAGATGCTCAAGCTCATCATTGAGTAGAATGCACAGTCGAAAGAAATGGAAGCAGAATTGGAAAAGATAGTAAAAGAGAAGGAGTAGTCAAAGCCCATGGAGGTCATTCCACTAAGCGTAGTTCCACTCACAGGAGTGAGCACATCATCTGTAGTAGAAATCCCCTTGGCAACTCCACTGACATCTATGGAGAAAACAGTCGAGATGGATAAATCCATGGAACACATGAATTTGCAAGAAACAAAGATTAGCAAGCTTGAAAAGAAGATTGAGAACCTTCAAGAACTCAAATCTTCCTTCCAAACCAGCTACACCAAGGAGAAATAAACTTCAGACAAGCTTAAACAGGAATTGCAACAGCTTCAAAAGAAAACACTGGCTAAGGTCAAAGAAAGTGTCTGGATGGACATCACCAAGTCCATGAATAAAATATGGCCGATGATACAAATCATGTTCGAGAAAAACGAGCTGGTGCAAAGAAGTCAGTAGGCCATCGATAAGATAAGAGCCAAACTGGGAGAGATGCCCACAGAAGCTACTGACATCATCAATTTTATAAATTCCAAAACCAAAGAAGAGCTAGAGGAGTTGAATATTGAAGATAGGACAAAGAACATCATCGAGGTCAAGAGGGTCTTGACCAAGAGAGAACTAATTCTACAGCTAGAGGAAAAGGTCTAGATGATGGACGTAGGAGTACAAATATTTTTCAGCAAGATCGAAGCTTTGCAGAAGAAAGACCTTCTTGGTATGAGAGTTATAAATGACAAGTTAATGACACTTGCCGATTACAAAAAGAAACTAGCCACTGTGGCTAAGGATAGCTCAAAATTCTCAGGAATACAAGGAAGTATCATGAGCAAGGTGTTCCTAGATGCTTTATAGTTTGACATCAGCATACAACATGAATCCGGTACATATTCATCATCAAGCCAACTTTTGCCAAATACACAAAGATGGATGAAGTATACCAAAGGTTGCTCAAGTCAGCATGCCCAGTCACCTTCAATGGGAAGATCTTTGCAATCCAATCAAGTAGTCGATGAGGTGTCCAAGCCTAGTCATCTATCCAGTCAAACGAGGTCATGCAGAGGCCTCACCAACTATTCACCCCAGGAAATCAGCGTGAAGTTCAACACGTCATCAAGTAGTTTCCTAAAAAAATTGTATCTTGTTAAGTTAGCTAGCTAAATTTAGATTAGCCACGTCCTCATCTTTAATGATAGGATCGTATGTAATTTGATTATAAATACTTCACACTTTGAAGTATTGAGGGTTGATATTTATGCCCAACAAGCTACAATACTGTAATCTTTTTCAAGAGATCTTCCATTAATACAAAGAGGCATTTTCACAGGATTTTTGTGTGTTATTCATTGGTGATGTTTTCTTTTCTATGTTGAATGCTTTATTGCTTAGTTGTCATATTGTTTTCTAATCTAAATCTTTAAAAGTAACGCATGTCATAGGATTTATCTTTGTATACCCTGTTTCATACTTTGAAAGATCTTAATGTTTATCTTCTGATATTGCACTGAAGAAATTCTTAACTGCTTCTTTACTTTAATTGATATTCTCATCTTTTCTTCTTTTCATCATTTTACTGCTAAAAGAATCCAACGAGTGCATTATCCTGCCCTGTGAAAAGAATCTTTTGTTTCTGGTTTAGATTTTCATCTCTATAACACAGACCCCATAGCCCAATGGATGCGTAAATCCCTTTCAGCCAACTCAAAAAAAACAACAAACCTTTTCAATCTTATTTGTTTAACTAGCCTAATATCTTAAGTTCAAAACATATCTAAATCATACAGAGAGATCCCTCTCTAAATCTGGTAGCGCTAGATTCCAGTTTCAAAGTGGTTGGATGAAGTTACCTCTTGTATATTTCTTCTTTCCTAACAACCTCTAGGAATTTACAAAGTGATAACATAGTGGTGACCATACTGGGGATGAACTTATCAACCCCACGTTTTCTTTCCCTTAGAAGAAAGCTTTGTTTCTAAAAAAATTATAAATCTGAAAAATAAACAATGTTTAGAGGTTTTTAAAGCTTGTACATATTATTTTTCGGACACATAAAACTAAAAATATATATGTATATAATTAAAAAAGGAAATCTAGCTCCTAAAAGAACTTATACTTGATCCCACCCAGACCCAGAACCTACAATAGCAACTGATAATATAGAACAGTTATTCAGAAAGAAGACTGTCTTAGAAGTTTCAGGAAGTCATAGTCCCCTTCAGAGGTCCCCTTCCCTTCTAGAGGAACTTGGTACCCTTCAAGATCTTAACTTTGACACCATTTTTGAACAAATCCTGTTTAGAACTAAATCTGACAACTTTGTGACTAGAATCATTTTAGATCCAAAAAGCTTGCAACCCCAGACCCCTGAAATACTATCTCCCACTGCAAACCCTCAAACCGCTCACTCTGTGCCATCAATCCCCTCCTCCTCCTCATCTCCTGTCACTACGACACCTATCATCCAGGTTGTTGTCCCTCCCCCTCCACCTATCATGGCAACAAGATATGCTCCCTTGGTGTTGGCCACACCTCTTCATGCTATGCCCCAGGATTATCAAACCAGACTTCCACAGTTCGATGGAACATGGCCCTTGAGCGCACAACAACACATTGATAAAATGAATGACTATTTTGATTTGTAGGAAGTAGATGAGGTTGACGTTCAAATGAGATTGTTTGCACAGAGTTTGACCGATGACGTTAAGAAATGGTACAAGGGTTTACATGCTGCCTCAATGCTCGAACTTACAGTGTTTCAAATAATTTTACTAGACAGATGAGAGGTAAAGAAAAATCCTCTCCAAATTTTGTCAGAATATGAAAACATCAGAAGGAATCAAGGTGAGACCATTCAAGATTACTACACCTGTTTCAATAATTTGTACAATGCAATTCCAGCCGATATTAAACCTCCACAAGGTTTAGCACTGATAAAATTCCCTGATGGTTTTGACGTTGATATGTCATATCAGTTAAGGGAAAGAAAATCCACCACCCTGGAAGATATGTAGAAAAGCGCAATAAGTGTTGAGGCTAACCTGTTGGCTAAAAGGGAACGACAGAGGACCAAAAGGAGAGTCACGATTAAAGAAGAACCTTCCACATCTTCTTCTGATGCCAAATTGGATTCCTTAGCTAGAGCAATGGAAAGGATGATGGAGAGACTCACTGTATCTGAAAGAGACCCTCCTAGAGAAAACCAACCAGCTCCTCAAATTCAGAATCCTAACTTTAGAAGAAACCCTCCTCAAATACGACAGAGAGATCCTAGGGATCAAAGAGAACAGAGGGGTCTCGATCAATAGATCAGACTACCCCTACAAGAAAATTATGCCGATTAAGGAGAAGAAGTAATTGAAGAACTGGAGGATACTCACATAAACCTCATGGGCATTCATGATAATGAAGCTATTTTTCTCACCCAGGAAGAGCAGGAACTTTTTCTTCTCTCCCAAACAAAGGTAAGTGAAGAAGTTGATGATACCAAACAACAAGCATTTGAAAATGCTATTATGGAGGTACACCAACAGTACAATCTGTGAAGCAAAAAGACAAATGGAATTTCACCAAAAAAGATAACCGAAACGAAGAAGATAGTCAAAACCAAGAGAGCCCCTGAGCCTTCTATCGAGAAGATTCCTGAGAAAGGTAATGTGGAGGTTCCAGCAAAAAGAAACCTTACTATTCTAAAAAAATCATCATAGACTGAGGTTTCAATGACCAATTCACTAAATACTTCAGCCCAGAAGACTATGGTGGACAAATTAGAACTGCAGAGCCAAAGAAGAGAACCTACTCCTTTCATCCTCGAAGGGGAATTAGCCAAACTGAAAATTCCCATTCCCCTTTCTGAGCTGATGAGTAAGGATGCTTATCGATTGCAGGTTATCAAAGCACTGAGCATTGAGCCTGATATATTCTCGAAGGCCTTAACCATTGGATAGGTGAATCATTCAAACACTATAAATCTTACCGACGATCAACCCAAACTCCTGTTTGGCCCTGAAGTTGATGGTCAAATAGACAATGGCATTGTTTCTCCTTTTTACATCACCCTTAATATACATGACCTGATTCTGCAGAATGCTATGTTAGATTCAGGTGCTTCCCACAACCTGATGCCTAAAGCAGTGATGGAAAAAATGGGACTTGAGGTCACCAAACCTTATAAGGAATTACACTCTTTTGACTCCAGCAAAGTCAGATGTATCAGATCGATCAAGGACTTATGTATCACTCTAGTTCAGATTCCAGAAAAAAACATGGTTATGGATGTTGTGGTCACATACATTCCCCTGAAATATGGTATGTTGTTGTCCAGTTCTTGGTGGGCCAAATTGAAAGGTACTTTGTAGTTAGATATGTCATATTCCACCATCCCAGTGTTCGAGCAACAAAGAAGACTATACAAAGAGATGTTGATGAAGTATATGGTCAACAACCAAGAAAAGCCACATAACTGTCCCCTATACTCTGCACATTCTGACCTAGATTCCTTCATCCTATATAATGACGGTGATACGAGAGAACAAATCACTCATCTAGAAGAATATACATTCGATCCTAACGAAGCCCAAGAAATCACTGAGCCAGAAAGAAAGAAAAATCTGATAAGTGAAGAATTGCTAGCAGATTTCTGGAGCATGGACTTCGATGGAGATGTAAGCAAAGAAGTAGATGGAGCAGGAGTTTGGTTGCACAATCACAAATCCAGGTATTCAAAAAACCATTCTTACAAATTAAATTTTCAATGCAATAACAATATTGTTGAGTATGAAGCTTTGATGCTCGGTCTAAAACTTCTAAAGAAAGTTGGTACCAAGCAAATCATGGTAAGAGGCGATTCCGAATTAATTATAAAGCAAATCAAAGGTGAGTATGCAACAAAACATCCCCATCTTAGAGCTTACAGGAATGTTGTTTTGGATGCCCTTAAATGTTTCACTGAAGTTGATTTACAGGTTATGCCCAAGGGACATAATATTTTAGCAGATGGGTTGGCTATGTCAGTAGCTACGTGCAAGATACCTTTTTGTTCCACTCGCCCCTACATGGTGGAGCTGAAGTGCAGACCAAATGTCCTCAATAACATCAGATACTGGCAGGTATTTGGGAACGATGAACAAATTGAAGATTTTCTACAATGTAAAAATGATTTCGAGTGTACAAACATAGACCTAGAGAACGAGGATCAAAATGTAAATAGATATGATTTTGGAAATGATATTGTGAAAAAGATAGATTTAGGAGAGTTAGGTGAAGATGAGTTAGAATCTTATGTTTTGCATTTAAAAGGTAATGTTTTGCCTAGGGGTTTAGTTCCTTTAGAAGACCTTTTTGATTTTAATGATGTAGCTAAAAAACCAAAAATTGAAGCTAGTGGTAAAGAGGTTGAAGATGTTAACATAGGAATAGAAGAGAAGCCCGGGATAGTAAAACTTTCTAAATCCTTACCTCCTAAGAAGAAACTCAAATACATCAAACTTTTCAAGGAATATGTGGACGTGTTTGCTTGGGGTTACGAATATTTAAATACTTATGACCCAAGCATCATACAACATAGGATCTTGATAAAAGAAGATCAAAAACTATTCAGGCAGAAACTTAGGAGAATCAATCCCAAGTTACTTCCCATGATAGAAAAATAAATTAAAAAGATGTATGATGTGAAAATAATAGTTCCCTTATGATTTTCCAAATGGGTTTCAAATCTAGTCCCAACTCAAAAGAATTCTGGGAAAATCAGGCTTTGCATTGATTTCCAAAACCTGAAGAAAGTTTCTCTAAAGGAAAACTACCCCTTACCAAAAATGGACCATATATTACAAAAGGTAGTTGGATCCAACGGAATCTTCTTACTGGATGGGTTCTGAGGCTATATCCAGGTCCCTGTTCACCCAGATGACCAAGAGAAAACAACTTTCACAACACCATGGGGTACTTTCATGTATGTGAAAATGCCTTTCGGGTTGATGAACGCCGAGGCCACTTTCCAGAGAGTGATGGACATCGCTTTTGTGGAAGAAAAAGAAAGAAAAGAGAAAGAAAGAAAAGAAAAGAAAAATAAAATAAAATAAAGTAAAGTAAAGTAAGAGAGGGCATAAAAGAAATTCAATAGAGCCCCATGCAATAACAATGATTTGGTCCATATCGTTCAAGCATGGACAAAATTCTTTAAATTGATGTTGATAGGAGTAGTGAATAAGCTTGGCTAAACTGTTTAATCTTAGCCAAGTGATTTAGGTTAGTTAGTGAATAAATCTGACCGAACTACCTAATCTTGGTCAGATAACCCTAGGATAGAGTAATTCCTTAGTCCAATAGTTTAATCCGGACTAATTGTCATAGGTAATTAGGTTAGAACATAGGATAGTTTGCTTTGTCTCAATAAAACCAACACAATGATCAATATTGAATCATGTCTTTGAGGTTTAAAAGGTTTGATGTCTAACCCCTTGGTGATAAAAACATGGAAAAGCTTGGGAAAAACCCACAATATGCACTGATCCTAAGTTTTTTCGTAGCACATATGCCTTCGCGCTCATAGTTAAGCATAGCGCATAGATGAATGGCTCGACAGTGGGTGCCTAGATCTACGGTTGACAAGTTTTTCCGGACCCCCCAGACCATTCTATGTTCAACGGTGGGGGGGGGGGGATCCGGAATTAGAAATAACAAAATGGCATATCCAAACGACTCAGATGTGCGCACTAAGATCCATGGCTCAGATTGGATTACAGACCCCCTCAACCATTTTTCATTTAATGTTGGGGGTGGGGGGTTCGGAATTTTAGTTAACTATTGTGCACAGATCTACAGTTGAAAAGAAAGTGCTCAGATCAACGACTCATGGTGTTTTTCAAAGCCCCCCAACCGATCTATCTTTAACGGAAGTGGGGGGCTCCAGAATGGAACATTTCTATGGTGGGCCCTTTTCCTCTATGTGGCATAAATTCATTGGTTCAGACTTCCATCGCCTATCATTTACGACATTCCCCATCACCCCATGATGTCATCATCCACGTTTTTCCTAGAGTTCACGTCTCATTACTCTGTCAATCCATTTCCCCTTGTCCTCCCTTTACAAGTCCTCTCTCCAAGGTCACTCCCCAATCATCTCCCGCCACGTTGCCTAGTCGTATTCATCATTAATTATTACCTACCATATCATGCTCCAAATGATCCGTTGGCGATTTATTACTGGTTAACTTATCTGTTAGCCTATCGACTTGTCCCCCACACCCAATGGATATCCGTTCATTCAAAACCACTGTCTCCCTTCTTTCTTCCATTGCTTACTGTGTCATCTCACTAGAAAATACCTTTCTCGTCACACATGAGCATTTTTCCCCATTTTCTCTCCATTTCAGTCAAACATCCCAAGCCACCATCATTCCCACTAACAAATGTTTGATTTGCAGGTATTTTTACAGCGATGGTGCCAAAATCAAAGAGGACAGAAGCTGAGGAAAATCCTTTCCTCCTGCTGCCTATCGAGCTCAATAGGATCCCCCTAGCAGACAAAGACCATTTAATCATAGACACCAGATGCAACTTCAACTTCGTGGACTTGCAGTCATGGATAAAAGAGGTTTTCCTTGACCAGAGCGATGAAATTGGGCTCTGGGAGTCAAATCTTTGCCTGTATATCTTCCCCCAGATTTACCATTTTCCCAAATTCACCCTCAAATGCCAGGCCCATTGTATCCCTGAACAAAGATCCATTATGTCTTTGTCCAGAGAAATTCTTTTCCTCATCACACCAGAAACCATTGATCGAATGATGCACATACCCAGAGCCGAATCTGCCACACCTTTCAATCTCGAAATCATTACAGAGCTCTACCAGAAGCTGTCTTTTCCCCAAAGAGCTCAAATTTTTGAGATTTTCCTCCCACAATCCACTCATCTCCCCACTACAAACCCCCCTTATTATTCCTCCCTATTCTCAGTAAAGGGAAACTAGGTCATCACGTCACTATGTGCCTTGCTTGGATACTTTTCGGATCAATGGGTGGATGAACCCATCTTGGGATTTCTATCCATTTTCTCCACCAATGAGAGACCCACTACTTATTTCAACTACAGTACGTTCCTGGTGGATAGAATTCACAAACAATTCATTAACTTCTCCATAGAAGCCATGTTCCGATATTCTTCAATATTGGCTTACCTGTTCGTTTTCTTTCAAGCGGACAAATTTTCCTTTTCAATGCAAAATATGGATAAAGATGGAGACGATAAGCAGTGACTGCGTGGACTTCGCTGCTCATACATAACTCTACAAAATTCAGTTACAAGTAGTTCATCAAGAATTTCTACCACCCAGTGGTGAGTATGCTCTGCGACAGACCCGAACCTAGAATAAACGAGGAAATTCAGAGGATCGTACACCTCTCGGATCTTGCAAAAATGGGAGACTGGTACCTGTACCAGGATCACGTAGAGATTAGAGTCTATGGGTGCAAATTGGCCCCATACAAGTTACCCAAATATTTTCCCGTGAGGATTTTTGCCCTGAAGTACATAAGGCGGATGATCAATTCAGACGACATTCATTTTGTGCCTCTGAAAAAGAAGCAATAGCTTAGGATCAAAGGGCAAATAGGATCATTCATTTGCAATAGTTGAGGCACCGGGGAGGAAGCAGACAAACTACTAAAAGAAATGAAGTTTTTTGATAGCTTCATGTGGCCCTATAACCCCTACAAAATAATTTCAGAGATGAGAGTTAAGAATAAGAACATCCCATGCGTCCACTCATCCAGGCCCGAGATAGAAAAATTCGCCAACCAGATAGAATGGGAATCAAAAACTCTAGTTAAGACAGAATAGCGGGACCTTTTGCTCACTGTCTCATAGATGACTACACCACATGCTCCCAAGGAGAAAAGGCCTAGGCAATATGTTTCACCTTCCATCATTGAAGTATCATATGAAGAATTTCAACTACTTACCAAGATGCCAAAAACTAGTCAGGCACCCGACATGGCTGGTGAAAAGGGAATGCAATCTACTACCACTTCGGTGGTTGATTGGTCGCTCCTTAGTACAAGCAGCAAACAAATCACAACTATAGTGTTGCGTAAAAATTCTACATATACTCCACCAGCTAGCCAGCGGAGCAAAATAGGAACGAAATTGAGTATTTTTGAGAAGTATGATCTGATCAAAAAGAAAAATCAGACGCTGACCAACAGCAAACATCCACTACACAAAACTGACTTTTGTCTTCATTCGACACTGAGAAGGGTAGAATGCACATGGATTTTTTGAGTTCTGGAAGCAAACATCCACTACACAACACCGACTGTTGTCTTCATTCGACACTGAGAAGGGTAGAATGCACATGGATTTTTTGAAAGCACAAGTGCCAAACCTGAAGGTAATCACTGATTACAAAAGGGAAACTTTCAAATTTCAGACTAAAGATGTGCATCCAGCTGATCAAATGGATCTGCACAGGAAAAATGGAGAAATGGTTTTCTCCACATTGGCACATGCTTCCACTGCTTCCTCCAAGTTACAAGTATCTCTGAATAATATCAAGAGTCAACTGAAGTTAGAAAAAATATCCTCCTTTGCCAAGGATAACAAGATTAAGACATTGGAGGAACTGGTCCTCAAGATTGGATATGGTCCCTCAAACATGAAAGCAGTTGAGGAGATGCTCAAAAATAAAAATGTTGATATATAATCTCTGAGGAAACAATTGAAATTGCCTCCAACAGAAGATTCACAGGAAAAGGAAATAGCGAAGACAAAAGGGGAGAAGGATGAGATGCTCAAGCTCATCATGGAGCAGAATGCACAGTTGAAAGAAATGGAAGCAGAATTGGAAAGGCTAGTAAAAGAGATGGACCAGTCAAATCACATGGAGGTCATTCCATTGAGCCCAGTTCCACTCATAAGAGTGAGCACAACGTCTGTAGCAGAAATCCATTCAACAACTCCACTCACAGCTATGGAGAAAACAATCAAGCTAGCTAAATCCATGGAACACATGAATTTGCAAGAAACAGAGATTAGCAAGCTTAAAAAGGAGATTGAGAACCTTCAGGAACTCAAATATTCCTTCCAAACCAGCTACACTAAGGAGAAACAAAATTCACACAAGCTTAAACAGGAATTGCAATAGCTTCAAAAGAAAACTGTGGCGAGAAAAACACTGGCTGAGGTCAAAGAAAGTGTCTGGATGGACATCACCAAGTCCATGAATGAAATATGGCTGATGATACAAATCATGTTCGAGCAAAACGCGCTGGTGCAAAGAAGTCAACAGGCCATCGAGGAGATAAGAGAGGAACTGGGAGAGATGCCCACATAAGCTACTGAGATCATCAAATTTTTAAATTCCAAAACCAGAGAAGAGCTAGAGGAGTTGAAGATTGAAGATAGGACAGAGACCATCCTCGAGGTCAAGAGGGTCTTGACCAAGAGAGGACTGATGCTACAACTGGAGGAAAAGTTGTATACCATGGATGCAGGAGTAAAAATATTTTTCAGTAAGATTGAAGCTCTGTAGAATAAAGGCTCTCCTGGTATGAGAGTTATAAATGACAAGTTAATGACGCTTGCCGATTACAAAAAGAAACTAGCCACTATGGCTAAGGATAGCTCAAAATTCTCAGGAATACAAGGTAGTATCATGGGCAAGGCATTCCTAGATGCTTTATAGTTCGACATCAGCATACAACATGAGATCCGGTACATATTCATCATCAAGACAACTTTTTCCAAATACATAGAGATGGATGAAGTATACCGAAGGTTGCTCAAAGTCAACGTGCCCATTCACCCTCGATGGGAAGAGATTTGCAATCTGATCGAGTAGTTGATGAGGTGTCAAAGCCTAGTCATCTATCTAGTTAGATGAGGTCATGCAGAGGCCTCACCAACGGATCACCCCAAGAAATCAACATGAATTTCAACACGTCATCAAGCAGTTTCATGAAAATTTTGTATCTTGTTAAGTTAGTTAGCTAAATTTAGATTAGCCATGTCCTGATATTTAATGACAATATTGTATGTAATTTGATTATAAATACTTCACACTTTGAAGTATTGAGGGTTGATCTTTATGCACAGCAAGCTACAAGACTGTAATCTTATTCAAGAGATCTTCCATTAATACAAAGAGGCATTTTCATAGGATTCTCGCATGTTATTCATTGGTGATGTTTTATTTTCTATGTTGAATGTTTTCTTTCTCAGTTGTCATATTGTTTTCTAATCTAAATCTTTAAAAGTAATGCATGTCGCAGGATTTATCTTTGCATACTCTATTTCAAACTTTGAAAGATCTTAATGTTTATCTTCTGATATTACAGTGAAGAAATTCTTAACTGCTTCTTTACTTTAATTGATATTCTCATCTTTTCTGTTTTTCATCATTTTACTGCTAAAAGAGTCCAACGAGTGCATTATCCTTCCTTGTGAAAAGAATCTTTTGTTTCTAGTTTAGATTTTCATCTCTATAACACAGACCCCATAGCCCAATGGATGCGTAAATCCCTTTCAACCAAGTCAACAAAAACAACAAACCTTTTCAATCTTATTTATTTAACTAGCTTAATATCTTAAGTTCAAAACATATCTAAATCATACAGAGAGATCCCATTTTGAAGATGGTAGGGCTAGATTCCAGTTTTGAAGTGGTTGGATGAATTTACGTCTCATAGATTTCTTCTTTCCTAAAAACCTCTAGGAATTTACAGAAAAATAAAATAGTGGCGACCATATTGGGGATGCACTTTTCAACCCCACGTTTTCCTTCCCTTAGAAGAAAGCTTTGTTTCTAAACAAATTATAAATCTGAAAAATCAACAATGTTTAGAGGTTGTTAAAGCTTGTACATATTTTCTTTCGGACTCATAAAACTAAAACTATATATATATAAAAATAAGAAAGGAAATCTAGCTCCTGAAAGAAATTATACTCTATCCCACCCAGACCCAGAGCCTGCAATAGAAACTGATAATCCATAACAGTTACTCAGAAAGAAGACTATCTTAGAAGTTTCAGGAAGTCATAGTCCCCTTCAGAGGTCCCCTTCCCTTCCAGAGGAACTTGTTACCTTTCAAGATCTTAACTTTGACACCATTTTTGAACAAAGCCTGTTTAGAGAAAAATCTGACAGCTTTGTGACTGAAATCATTTTAGATCCAAAAACCTTGCAAACCTGGACCCATGAAATACTATCTCCCACTGCGAACCCTCAAACCTCTCACTCTATGCCAGGAAGCCCCTCCTCCTCCTCATCTTTTGTCACTACCACACCTATCATCCAGGTTGTTGTCCCGTCCCCTCCACCTATCATGGCATCAAGATATTCTCCCTTGGTTTTGACCACACCTCTTCATGCTATGCCCCAGGATTATCAAATGAGACTTCCATAGTTTGATGGAACAGAGCCCTTGAACGTACAACAACACGTTGATAAAATGAATGACCATTTTGATATGCAAGAAGTAGATGAGGTTTACATTCAAATGAGATTGTTTGCGTAGATTTTGACCAGTGACGTTAAGAAATGGTACAAGGTTTTATGTGCTGCCTCAGTGCTCAACCTTACAGCATTTCAAAGAAGTTTTCTAGATAGATGGGAGGTACAGAAAAATCCTCTCCAAGTCTTGTCAGAATACGAAAACATTAGAAGGAATCAAGGTGAGACCGTTCAAGATTACTACACCCATTTCAATAATCTGTACAATGCAATTCCAGCCGATATTAAACCTCGACAAGGTTTAGCAATGATAAAATTCCCTGATGGTTTTGATGCTGATATGTCATATCAGTTAAGGGAAAGAAACTCCACCACCCTGGAAGATATGCAGAAAAGCACAATAAGTGTGGAGGCCAACCTGTTTGCTAAAAGGGCACAGTAGAAGAAACCCTCCTCAAATCCGACAGAGAGATCCTAGGGATCAAAGAGAACAGAGGGGTCCTGATCAATAGATCAGACCACCCCTATAGGAAAATTATGTTGATGAAGGAGAAGAACTAATTGAAGAACTAGAGGATACTCACATAAACCCCATGGGCATTCACGATAACGAAGCTATTTTTCTCACCCAGGAAGAGCAGGAACTTTTTATTCTCTCCCAAACAAAGGTAAGTGAAGAAGCTGATGATACCGAACATCAAGCATTTGAAAATTCTATTATGGAGGTACATTGGCTGTACAATCTGTGAAGTAAAAAGATAGACGAAATTTCACCAAAAAAGATAACCGAAATGAAGAAGATAGTCGAAACCAAGAGAGCCCCTGAGCCTTCTACTGAGAAGATTCCTAAGAAAGGTAGTGTAGAGGTTCCAGAAAAAAGAAACCTTACTATTCTAAAAATATGATCGTAGACTGAGGTTTCATCGACCAATTCATCAAATACTTCTACCCAGAAGACTATGGTGGACAAATTAGAATTGTAAATCCAAAGCAGAGCACCTACTCCTTTCAGCCTCAAAGGGGAATTAGCCAAAGTGAAAATTCCCATTCCCCTTTCCGAGTTGATGAGTAAGGATGCTTATCGATCATAGGTGATCAAAAAACTGAGAATTGAACCTGATATAGGCATGAAGGACTTAACTGTTTGATCGTCAAATCATTCAGACACTGTAAATCTTACCAATGATCAACTCGAACTTCTGTTTGGCCTTGATGTTGATGGTCAAATCGACAATGGCATTGTTTCTCCTTTTTACATCATCCTTAATATACACGACTTGATTCTGCATAATGCTATGTTAGATTCAGTTGCTTCCCATAGCCTGATGCCTAAAGAAGTGATGGAAAAATTGGGACTTGAGGTCACCAGACCTTATAAGGACTTACACTCTTTTGACTCTAGCAAATTCATATGTATCAGATTGATCAAGGACTTATGTATCACTCTAGTTCAGATTCCAGCAAAAAGCATGGTTATGGATGTTGCAGTCGCAGACATTCCCCTGAAATATGGTATGTTGTTGTCTAGGTCTTGGGGGGGGGAATTGAAAGGTACTTTGCAGTTAGATATGTCTTATGCCACCATCCCAGTGTTTAGGAAATAGAGAAGACTATACAGAGAGACGTTGATGAAGTATATGTTCAGCAGCCAAGAAAAGACACATAACTATCCCCTGTACTCTGCACATTCTGACCTAGATTCCTTCATCCTATATAATGACAGTGATACACGAGAACAAATCACTCTGTTGGAAGAAGAGACATTTGATTCGAACGAAGGCCAAAAAATCACTGAGGCAGAAAGAAAGAATAATGTGATAAGTGGAGAATTGTCAGTAGATTTCTGGAGCATGGACTTCGATGGAGCTGTAAGCAAAGAAGGAGCTGGAGTAGAAGTTTGGTTGCACAGTCAGATATCCAGGTATTTGGAAAACCATTCTTACAAATTAAATTTTCAATGCACTAACAATATTGTCGAGTATGAAGCTTTGATGCTCGGTCTGAAACTTCTAAAGAAAGTTGGTGCCAAACAAATCATGGTAAGAGGTGATTCCGAATTAATTATCAAGCAAATCAAAGGTGGGTATGCAACCAAACATCCCTGTCTCAAAGATTACAGGAATGTTGTTTTGGATGCCCTTAAATGTTTCACTGAAGTTGATTTACAGATTATGCCCAGGGGACCAAATATTTTAGTAGATGGGTTAGCTACGTCATTAGCTATGTGCAAGATACCTTTTCGTTCCACTCGCCCCTACACGGTGGAGGTGAAGTGCAGACCAACTGTCCCTGATGACAATAGTTACTGGCAGGTATTTGGGAACGATGACCAAATTGAAGATTTTGTACAATGTAAAAATGATTTTGAGTGTACAAACATAGACCTAGAAAACGAGGATGAAAATGTAAATAGATCTGATTTTGGAAATGATAATGTGAATAAGATAGATTTAGGAGAGTTAGGTGAAGATGAGTTAGAATCTTATGTTTTTGATTTAAAAGGTAATGTTTTGCCTAGGGGTTTAGTTCCTTTAGAAGACCTTTTTGATTTTAATGATGTAGCTAAAAAAACAAAAATTGAAGCTAGTGGTAAAGAGGTTGAAGACATTAACATAGAAACAGAAGAGAAGCCCATGATAGTAAGACTCTATAAATCCTTACCTCCTAAGAAGAAACTCAAATACATCAAACTTTTCAAGGAATATGTGGATTTGTTTGCTTGGGGTTACGAAAATTTAAAGTCTTATGACCCAAGCATCATACAACATAGGATCCCGATAAAAGAAGATCAAAAACCTTTTAGGAAGAAACTTAGCAGAATTAATCCCAAGTTACTTCCTCTGATAGAAAAATAAATTAAAAAGATGTATGATGCGAAAATAATAGTTCCCTTATGATTTTCCAAATGGGTTTCAAATCTTGTCCCAACTCGAAAGAAGTCTGGGGAAATCAGGCTTTGCATTGATTTCTGAAACCTAAACAAAGTTTCTCTAAAGGACAACTACCCCTTGCCAAAAATGGACCATATATTACAAAAGGTAGTTGGATCCAGCTGAATCTCCTTACTAGATGGGTTCTCAGGCTATAACCAGGTCCTCGTTCACCGAGATGACCAAGAGAAAACAACTTTCACAACACCATGGGGTACTTTCATGTATGTGAAAATGCCTTTTGGGTTGATGAACGCTGTGGCCACTTTCCAAAGAGTGGCAGACATCGATTTTGTGGAATAACTTGGCAAATTTATTGTCATTTATTTGGACGACGTAACTGTGTTTTCCCAATCCGATGATGAACATTTATGACATCTCAGACGAGTGTTTGAGAAATGCAAAAAATTTGGGATTTCTTTGAATCCTAAGAAGAGTCTTTTCAGATTAGAGGAAGGTAAACTACTAGGGCACATAATCTCTTAGGATGGAATTAAGATAGACCCCAGCAGAATCGAGGCCATTCAAAAATTAGAACACCCAAGAAATATCAAAGAGTTACAGTCTTTCATTGGAAAACTAAACTTTCTAAGAAGATTCATACCCAACCTGGCCAAGCTTCTCGGGAACATAAAAAACATGTTAAAAAAAGACACAAAAATTAAAATGGGACACTGAGTCCAAGTTTGAACAAGTCAAACGTGCACTCACACAGGCTCCAGTCTTGATCAGTCCTGACTTTACCAAAGATTTTTATCTTTTTTCTTTCGCTTATGAACATACCATTGCAGCAGTATTACTACAGAAAAATAGCGAAGGGTATGAACAAACCATAGCCTTTTTTAGTAAATCTTTAAGAGATGCTTCTTTGAATTATAAAATAATGGAGAAATAAGATTTTGTCCTAGTGAAAGCCATAAAATATTTTAGAGTATATATTCTCCATTCCCATACCATCATGTATGTTCCGAACGCAGTAGTAAAAGACATTTTAACTCAGGAAAATCCAGACGATCGAAGAGGAAAATGGATTGCTATCATTCTGGAGTATGACATAGAGATTAAGCTTACTAAACTAATTAAAGGTCAAGGTCTAGCAAAGTTAATGGTTGAATCCAATTTCCATGCTCTTGACATTAATTTCTTAGCTTCAGTAGATGAACAGGGTGAGAAGGCGACTCCAAGCGTGAAAGAGGCATTTCTAAACTCTCCATGGTACTCAGACCTGATATTTGTTTTGCATAACTTACAAGCTCCCCCTGGTCTGACCAAAACTAAAGCTAGGTTTTTGAAATTGAAGGCATTAAAATTCTACATTCTAGAAGGAAATCTATATTGGAAGGATCCTGGAGGTATTTTGTTAAATTGTCTATTGAAGGATGAAGCTAACAAAGTATTGAAGGATTTTCATGCAGGAGACTGTGGTGGTCATATGAGTTGGAAGACCATATCTAATAAAATTCTCAGAGATGGGTTCTATTGGCCTACACTATTTGCAGATGTGCATCAGAGAGTGACTTCGTGTCATAAATGTTAGGTGTTCAAGGGAAAAATGAAGCTTCTTCCTTTGTCCCTTAAACCAATCTCTGTTGAATCTCCTTTCTAGCAATGGGGATTAGACTTCATGGGAGAAATGCATCCTCCTTCTCCTGGACAGCATTGGTGGATTCTTACTGCTACAGATTATTTCACAAAATGGATCGAAGTTGTACCAAGTAGGCAAGCTAATGATTATTTCATTATTAAATTTCTTGAAAATAATATCTTGTCTCATTTTGGATGTCCTCAAAAGATTATAAATGACAATGCAGCCTCTTTCTGATCTAAGAAGCTCATAGATTTTTGCAACCAGTACCATATTGGTTTGGGTCATTCCACAGCTTATTACCCTCAGGGAAATGGGCTAGCAGAGTCATCAAATAAGACCCTAGTGAACATTATTAAGAAGAATTTGCAAGAAAACAAAAAATCATGGCATAACAAGCTAGTTTTCACACTATGGGCTGACAGACTGACCACCAAGAGCTCAATTGGTATGTCACCATATCAGCTGGTCTATGGCACTGAAGTAGTTTTCCCCACTTCCTTAGGAGTTCTTGTCATGAAATCGCTGCAAGAAATGAAAGCCGAGGAAAACGACTCCCAAAGAAGGATAAAATAGATGATCCAACTGCAGCAGTCTAGAGAAAAAGTATACAACAAAACTCAGGTTGTCCAAGAAAGTATTAAAAAGATCTTTGACAAAAGAACTAAAGAGGATGACTTTGAGCTAGGTGACTTGGTTCTGAGATGGGATGCCCAAAATGAAGATAAGGGGAAGCATGGAAAATTCGACAGTCTATGGAAGGGACCTTACAT
>SNQJ01S0151540.1:0-23059 GCA_010110895.2 Picea sitchensis
GCAAGTGTCCTCAAATAATAAGTTTGGTAAGTGCGTCAGAGCGGGATGTTACAATGTGTCACCATATTTATTATGTTTTCTAGGCCATGCATATTTTTATTGATTCACAATTAAATTACGCGATGTACCCTTCAAGACGCACCTCCAAGTTCCAAGGGTTCCACTCGCCTTTAACTAGTTTTGAAAGTTTTTCCGACACTTGGAGACAACACTCCACTCGGTCGAACTTATAAAAGACTAAGAGATTCTAAGGAATAAGGATTCCTCCTTATTGTGTGGCCCTTATATTTCTTTGTGAGTGACTGTCTCAGTCTTCCATCATGACATCGTGAACCTCTTGAACTAGGTAATCATTAAACAACATTTCAAGTGAAGGTGGGAGTTCTAGTAGGTTGTTATAGGGGTGTTGTTACACCTCTCCCTCAAGTGTCTAGCTTTTGTGTATGACCCATTTACTTGTTTTGTTAGTCAGATTAGCAAGCACTGTCAAGTCTGCATCCACTAAAAAGAACATGGTCAATAATACATATACATAACATCCATATTGAATCATCATATAAATCACATCCTTGTAAATCAAATACTCAAACCAATACAATTCCACTCCCTTACTCACTCTGGAATCCAAGGAAGTTCGTGGATGCGATCAACATCATTAACATGTAATCTATCCTGCACACTCAAGGTAAACTCATCAATAATACCTATCAATATATATAAATCTATAAATTAACATATAATCAATGACATCACCATATATCCCATAATCATAATGTGTCATAACCGGATCAGTTGCTCGCAAGTGTCCTCAAAGAATAATTCAATACAATGTGATCAGTCGAACTGGATATTCAATCATGTTGCTTCATACAATTTTGGGCCATGTGGATATTATCCTTCAAAGTTACGAGGGTAGATGCTTTAACTTGCAACAACTTATCAAGAGTCTGGACCTTTGATGTGCCTGGAATATAGGAACTGACAGTAGGTGGTTGTTGGACATACATCGTTTCATACGGTGTTATTTAGGTGGTTGTATGATAGGAAGTGTTGTACCCCCATTATTCCAAGGGTAACCATTACACCCATTGATGTTTTTTATCTGATTCAAAAAAATGCAAGTATGTTTCAAAACATGTATGGACAACATTTGTTTGTCCATCCCTCTGGGGGTTGTATGTTGTGCTCATGTTTAATTGTGTTCCTTGTTGTAACATCCAGTTCCATTGATCACATTTCATACAACTAATTTATTCTTTGAGGACACTTGTGAGCAATTGATCCAGTTAAAACATGGTACATTATGATTGTTTGTGTTGGTTTATGTGTTTATGCTATGATTGAGTATTGAAATTGATACATGTTATTATTATTGATGTATATTGATGCAGGAGCATCCACATCTCATCAAGCGAGCCAACGCAGGAGCAAAGAAGAGACAACTGGACAACGCCAGCATCCAAATTTTGAATCACCTTGATATTTGTTGCACCAAACATTAATGCGTTGATGTAATGAAGCGCACTTGTACATTGTAATGGACCTTGAGCAGATAAGCTCTCGTCCTTAGGTAGCTGAGGCATTTATTAGATTTAATGCAAGTAGATAAAATAATTAAGTCGAGATTAGACAGTTTTTCTTTCGAGAGGGAAAACAGAATATAGACACCCTCCTTTGTATCATTGTATCATTAAAATTATTATTATTCAGCATTAGCATTCAGGAGCAAAGAGAGAGCAAAGAAGAGAACTGGCGAAGAATCCCCATGTACAGATATTGAATTAATAGGAAAGTTTTGATTCAATTCCATGGCTATGATTATTCTCTGTGTGTTGTTGATATTATGCTGTTGCATATTTTCTTCTTGTTATGACTTCATTGTATATGCTCTATATGTAATATCATGGCAGATTATAAATCTGGGAGAGAGGCGAGAATAAGTTTCAAAATTGTTTTCTTTGTTCAAGCCAAGAGATTCCTGCATAGAGTGCAGTTGAATTCCTCCGCATAGAGTGCGTTGAGGGGGCTCTACAGTTAAACTCTTATTCTCCTCTACTGGAATAGTGTTGGGTTATTCGAACCGTGCAGGTGAAGTACAGGTTGAATTGAAGTCTCAGAGGTGAGCCTAAGAAAAAGGAGACAGGACTGCTATTGTCAGGAGGACATAGAGTCTGGCTGAGTTCAACCCTTGAGAGTGGTTGAAGGTCGAGCATAAGCAGCTTACGCAGAAGTCTCTGAAGGATCCATAGTATACAAGCTCAGGAGGGATAGTTCCTTTCGTGCTTGCTGTGGAAACAGACCCTGGAAAATTTCTAACAGGGAGGAGCCTTGGGAACAGGAGGATTGCTCAAGAGGAAGAGAATCAACGACTTGAATTTCCAGTGGAGACTTGCGAAACCCCGTTGATCGTTGATCATGAAAAAGTTGTGCGAATTTTATTCCTTTGGCGCAGGAGGCAAGGACCAGCGCCATCACATATCAGCATTCGGCATTTGACGAGGCAAGTCGCATGCACGTCCAAATCGCGAGTCGCGATTTCTCGATTTAATTGGAGCCATCGATTGTGACACGGACAGGTGGCACGATATCTCATGGAGTCGGGGTTCAGTACTTCTGCGTTTTCAAAGTCGAAAGAAACACAGAGGAATAAAGAAGTCCCGAGTTGCGACGGGTCCCACAGAGACGGCGTGGAGTACAACACGTGGCATCGCAAATCGACACTCAAGGTTTTGAAAGGAGAGCGACTCGCTACCTTTCATATGCCGATTTCCCGATAGGGAAATCCCCGACAGGATTGAGTCGTTGACCGTTGACCATCGAGGATCAGGCCTCGGAGATTTGAATTGCACGGGAATTGCACATAGGGTTCACGATAGCGCGAACGCCGATTTTCTGAGAAGCGAAGGGGAGATCATCGAAGGAGAACTGTGGGTAAAGAAAACTCCCGAGAGGAGTTGGAAGAGCTTTGACTCTTCGGGCCGTGTGAAAGGAGAAGGTCTTGGTGAAGCAACAGCCGCCTAGGGTAGTTTGCATCAGAGTGGTATCAGAGCGGGAGTGTCTTTTTTTTCTATAGCAAAGAGGAGGAAAGGATTACACCATGCCGCCAAGAAGAGAAAGGCAGTCACCTGATCGTGAGGACAGGGATGCGTGAAGAAGGGGTAGACCGGCAGGGAATCTTGAAATGGAGCACCAAATACGAGATCTTAGGGCGAGACTCGAAGAGATGGAAACCACCCAAAGGCATGGAGTCGGCACTGGAGAGTTCAGCAGTTCTGAGGTGGAAGAGGAAGCTAGACACGATGCTGAAGAAGTCACAGCAGAAGATGCTTCAACCGAGAAGTTGATCAGGGCCATTTCGAGGATGAGCTCGAAGACAAAGATGGACATTCCCATCTATGAGGGGAGTCTAAATGCAAAAGATTTGTTGGACTGGATCCGAGCACTCGACACCTACTTCGATTACGAAGATATCGAAGAGGACAAGAAGGTGAGGCATGTTGTTACAAAGTTGAAAGGACGTGTAGCGTTATGGTGGGATGAGTTGCAGGCGGATAGGCGCTGCAAAGGAAAACAAAAGATCAAAATCTAGGACAGGATGATCGCTAAGATGAAAGCGAAGTTCATCCCCAGGGATTACCATATCACCCTGTTCAGGCGGATGCAGAACCTGAGACAGAAACTGATGACGGTGAAGGAGTACACCGAAGAATTCTATAGGCTCAATATCAGAGCTGGTCATCGGGAGAGTGATGACGAGAAGGTGGCGAGATACCTGAATGGATTGAGGTATGACATTCAGGATGAGTTGAGCATGTTGACCATCAGGACGATGGAAGATGCATACCAGATGGCTCTGAAAGCCAAGGAGAAGCTGAGCCGCAAGCAGGGACAGCGAGGGCGATGCAGAAGCTAACCCAGGGGAAAAGCAATTGCCCAAGAAAGAACCCAAAAGCCCAAAGAGGATTGGAAAAGACCTCAGGGAAAAGTTGAAAAGAATGGAACCTCACAGCAGAGGCAGCAATATGCTGAGCCGAGGAGGCAGCAAGATGATCAGCAAGGAGAATATGCTGACGCTAACGCATTTCCTCGTACCCGAGGTCGAGGCAGAGGTTGAGGAAGTGTTGTCACATGTTTTACATGTGGTAAAGATGGACACAAGGCCGTGGATTGTCCAAACAGGAAGATGGACAGAGGAAAAGCTCACGTCGCTGAGGCGCAGAGGCGTGATGTGGAGGATGAAGACACTGGAAGTGGAAAGTCGCTGACATTACACAAGGTTCTTTTAAAACCTGAGAAAGAGGTGGAGGACACAGCGCAACGATGCAGGCTGTTCAGAACCACATGCAAGACCAAGGGCTGGAAATGCAAAGTCATAGTGGACAGCGGAAGCACCAATAATCTCGTTTCGACCGAGATGGTGGAAAAGATGGAGCTGGAGATGAACAGACACCCAAGTCCATACAAGGTGTCATGGTTGCAAAAAGGACACCAGGTATGTGTTATGAGACAATGCTTGGTTGAGTTTAAAATGGGTGATTATAAGGATAAAATTCTGTGTGATGTTATACCCATGGATGTTTGTCATGTATTATTGGGTAGACCATGGCAGTATGATGGAAATGTTGTTCATGATGGGAGGATGAACACATACACCTTGGAGAAGGATGGGAGGTCACATACATTGCTGCCAATAAAAGATAAGGAGGTGAAGCCGGAAGTAACCAGCACGATACTTCTCATGAGTGGGAAAGAGCTTCTCACAGAGATGGAGAAGAATGAAGATCCACAGTTCTTTGTGGTCAGGAAACCGAAAATTGTCCCGACAAGAACAAGAGTGGACGACTTGCCTGAGGAGATTCAGGAACTGCTGGGAGAGTTCACTGATATCATCGTGGATGAACTACCTCGTTCATTGCCACTGATGCGGAGTGTGAGTCACCACATTGACCTCATACCCAGAGAAAGATTACCGAATAAGGCAGCGTACAGGTTGACACCTCAGGAGAATGAGGAAGTCAAAAGGCAGGTACAAGACTTGCTAGATAAAGGACTGGTGAGAGAGAGTCTTAGTCCGTGTGTTGTTCCGACAGTACTGAGTCCAAAGAAGGATGGAGGCTGGAGAATGTGTACAGACTCCAAGGCGATCAACAAAATCACCATCAGGTATAGATTCCGACTGCCGAGAATGGATGAATTGATGGATTGCCTGAGTGGGGCAAATTATTTTTCAAAGATTGACCTCAAGAGTGGATATCATTAGATCCGAATGAGAGAGGGAGATGAATGGAAGACAGCATTCAAAACAAACGAGGGTTTGTACGAATGGCTGGTCATGCCGTTTGGGTTGACAAATGCGCCAAGCACATTTATGCGGCTGATGAATGAAGTCCTGCGGGAATTCATTGGTAAGTTTGTGGTCATGTACTTGGACGACATACTGATATTCAGCAAGACCAAGGCTGAACATTTGAGGCATTTGGCTATCGTAATGAAAAGGCTACAGCAGGAGAAGCTGCTGATAAATTTGAAGAAGTGTTCCTTCATGCAGACAGAACTCATTTATTTGGGTTTTGTAATCTCGGTGAATGAATTGAAGATGGATCCTGAGAAGGTTGAAGTAATCAGGAATTGGCCATCGTCGAGAAATGTTTTTGAGGTAAGGATATTCCATGGAATCGCTAGTTTATACAGGAAATTCATTCGGAATTTTAGTGGAATTAGCGCAGCAATGATGGACACCGTGAAGAAATGGCATAAAGTTTTTCATTGGACCACAGAGGCTGAAAGGAGCTTCAGTCTGTTGAAGCGAAAGATAACAGAGCAACCAGTGCTAGTGTTGCCTGATTTTCAGAAGACCTTTCAGGTGAAGTGTGATGCTAGTGGATATGCTATTGGAGGGGTCTTCAGTCAGGATGACAGACCTGTGGCATACTACATCGAGAAGTTGGATGATGCAAAGATGAAATACTCCACATATGACAAGGAGTTCTATGCCATCATACAGGCATTGAAGAAGTGGAGGCATTACTTGATACCCAAGGAATTTGTGGTGTACAGTGATAATCATGCATTGCAATTCATAAGTCAGCAGGAAAAGCTGAATCAGAAGCATGCAAAATGGGTAGAGTACATGCAAAATTTTACATTTGTGATCAAGCACATTTTGGGGACTGCTAATAAGGTAGCTGATGTCTTGAGCAGGAAGTGTTTGTTGCTGCAGGAATTCAGAGTCAAGACCTTGGGTTTTGAAAATCTGAAGGACATGTACGCAGGAGATGCAGACTTTAGGGAAGCTTACGAAGCAGCTGAGAATCCAGTTCTTAGGGATCGGAGCCCGTGGATAGATTATATGGTTCAGGACGGATTGTTGTTTCGAGGAAACCAACTGTGCATTCCAGATTTCTCTATGAGAGAGAATTTGGTGAAGGAAAAGCATAGTGGGGGCTTAGCAGGTCATTTCGGACATGACAAAACATTCGCCAAGCTGAGCGAATCGTATTATTGGCCAGGCATGCGCGCATATGTAAAAATGTTCGTTGATAGGTGCAGAATATGTCAACACACGAAGGGTTGAAAGAAGAACACAGGGTTCTATCAACCATTGCCTATACCTGAGAGACTGTGGGAAGCAATTAGTATGGATTTTGTTCTGGGATTGCTGAGAATGCAGAGATGAGTTGATTCCATATTTGTGGTGGTGGACAGGTTCTCGAAGATGGCACATTTTCTCCCGTGTCATAAGACAAGCGATGCGACCCACATCGCGAATTTATTTTTCAAAGAGATTGTGCGATTGCATGGATTGCCGAGAAGCATAGTCTCGGATCGAGATACGAAGTTCATAGGTCATTTTTGGAGGACGCTATGGAGGAAGCTGGGGACTGATTTAGCATTTAGCTCAGCTTACCATCCACAGATAGATGGACATACCGAGGTGGTCAACAGGAGCTTAGGGGATCTATTGAGAAGACTGGTGATAGAGCATCACACCAGTTGGGATCAGATCTTACCACAGGCAGAATTAGCGTACAACGATTCGGTGAATCGGAGTATGAGTAAGAGCCCATTTCAAATTTTGTATGGGACACAACCGAGGGGAGTTTCTGAGCTCAGAGAGTCAGAACAGGCTGAAACCAGTAGTGCGAGAGCTGAAGAGTTCACTGAGGCGATGGAGGAACTTCACACAGAAGTGAAGCAGCGACTGCAGAAGTCCAACCAGGAATACAAGCGCAGAGCCGATCAGAGGAAGAGACAACTCCAGTTTGAAGTTGGAGACATGGTTCTGGCACACTTAATAAAGGAAAGGTTCCCAAGAAGAACGTATAATAAGCTCAAGATGAAGAAAATTGGACGGTGCCGAGTCCTGAAGAAATTCGGGGAGAACGCATATGAGCTTGAACTGCCAGAGGGCATCGGGATATCTCTGATTTTCAATGTTTCCGATTTATACCCATACAGGGCTAAAGAAGCAAACACTGGAACTGAGGAACCAGTGATTCAGTGGCAGAAACAATTGCCAGTTGCGCAGAAACTGCAGATGGAATGCATACTGGATAAACGAGTGGGCAGAAAGACCAGGTGAAAACAATATTATGAATACCTGGTGAAATGGAAGAACCACCCCGTGGAGGATGCAAGCTGGGAAATAGAGGCAGTAATACAAAAGCATGGTCACACCGTGCAGGAACTCATGGACAGGAGCCCATGAATACTTTCAAGCCGAGGAGTATGATGCAGGAGCATCCACATCTCATCAAGCGAGCCAGCGTGAGGAGCAAAGAAGAGACAGCTGGACAGCGCCAGCATCCAAATTTTGAATCACCTTGATATTTGTTGTGCCAAACATTAATGCGTTGATGTAATGAAGCGCACTTGTACATTGTAATGGACCTTGAGCAAATAAGCTCTCGTCCTTAGGTAGTTGAGGCATTTATTAGATTTAATGTAAGTAGATAAAATAATTAAGTCGAGATTAGACAGTTTTTCTTTCAAGAGGGAAAACAGAATATAGACACCCTTCTTTATATCATTTTATCATTAGCATTATTATTATTCAGCATTAGCATTCAGGAGCAAAGAGAGAGCAAAGAAGAGAACTGGCGAAGAATCCCCATGTACAGATATTGAATTAATGGGAAAGTTTTGATTCAATTCCATGGCTGTGATTATTCTCTGTGTGTTGTTGATATTATGTTGTTGCATATTTGCTTCTTGTTATGCCTTCATTGTATATGCTCTATATGTAATCTCATGGCAAATTAGAAATCTGGGAGAGAGGCGAGAATAAGTTTCAAAATTGTTTTCTCCGTTCGAGCCAAGAGATTCCTGCATAGAGTGCAGTTGAATTCCTCCGCATAGAGTGTGTTGAGGGGGATCTACAGTTAAACTCTTATTCTCCTCTACTAGAATTGTGTTGGGTTATTCGAACCGTGCAGGTGAAGTGCAGGTTGAATTGAAGTCTCAGAGGCGAGCCTGAGAAAAAGGATACATGACTACTATTGTCAGGAGGACATAGAGTCTGGCTGAGTTCAACCCTTGAGAGTGGTTGAAGGTCGCTCGCATAAGCAGCTTATGCAGAAGTCTCTGAAGGATCCAGAGTCTACAATCTCAAGAGGGATAGTTCCTTTCGTGCTTGCTGTGGAAACAGACCCTGAAAAAGTTCTAACAGGGCGGAGCCTTGGGAACAGGAGGATTTCTCAAGAGGAAGAGAATCGACGACTTGAATTTCCAGTGGAGACTTGCGAAACCCCGCTGATCGTTGATCGCGGACAAGTTGTGCGAAGTTTATTCCTTTGGCGCAGGAGGCAAGGACCAGCACCATCGCATATCAGCATTCGGCGTTTGATGAGGCAAGTCGCATGCACGTCGAAATTGTGAGTCGCGATTTCCCGATTTAATCGGAGCCATTGATTGTGACGTGGACAGGTGGCACGAGATCCCGTGGAGTCGGGGTTCGGTACTTCGGTGTTTTGAAAGTCGAAAGAAACACGAAGGAATAGCGAAGTCCCGAGTTGCGACGGGTCCCACGGAGACGGCGTGGAGTACAACACGTGGCATCACAAATTGACACTCGGGGTTTTGAAAGGAGAGTGACTCGCTACCTTTCATACGCCAATTTCCCGATAGGGAAATCCCTGACAGGACTGAGTCGTTGACCGTTGACCATTGGGGATTGGGCCTCAGAGATTTGAATTGCACGGGAATTGCACACAGGGTTCGCGATAGCGCGAACGCCGATTTCCCGAGAAGCGAAGGGGAGATCGCCGAAGGAGAACTGTGGGTAAAGAAAACTCCCGAGAGGAGTTGGAAGAGATTTGACTCTTCGGGCCGTGTGAAAGGAGAAGGTCCTGGTGAAGCAACAGCCGCCGAGGGAAGTTTGCGTCATATATCATTAACAGGTATTATGATGAGGTTTCCCAGTTATGCATAAAAAATGACATGTTGAGGATATTGATGGCATTGACAGACTTCCTTGGTCTCTGGATTGAGGCAAGGAGTGGACTATTGACTTTGATTATGAGTACTCGTTTATTTATGCATGTGTTATGATGATGATTCAATTATGGATTTCTTGTATATCAATTATTAATATTATCTTTGTCAGTGGATGCATACATGGTGACACTTGCTAATCTAACTCACATATGGAGTAAAGGGGTCATACACAGATATCATATAGATGAGGGAGAGGTGTGGAAATGTCCTTTTCATAGCCTACTATAATTCCCAATCTGACCAGAACTAAAGGTTAATGACTACCTTGTTCCTGAGAGGTTCATGATGTCATGAGGGCATACTGAGACAGTCTCTCACGAAGATTTATTAGGGCCGCACAATCATGAATATTCCTTATTCATCAGTAAGCCCTTAGTCTCACACAAGGTTGACAAGTCGAGTACTGACTCCAAGCGTCAGAAAACTTCCAAACTAAGGCAAATGGTGAGTGTCACCCTTGGAGCACGAAGGTGTGTCTTGAAGGGAACACCGCATGATTAAATTTTTGAGTTAATAAAAATTTAGAAGACCTTAGAGAATAAGACAATTACTTAGAACTGATAGAAAAGAGAAAATAAACTCATATAATTTTATATTAATTTATGAAAGGGAACATAATAAAAACCTAATTCTAAATATTATGCCTAAACAAATTATAGGAATGAGTTAAGGGAAATATAGACAAATAAAAACTAGTAAAATGAGAATAAGAATAAAAATTTAAAGACATGTGCACTAGGTGTGCATGAAATTAATAAAAATAATTTTTTCATGAGAAAATGGGTTGTCAACATAGAGTTAGAATCCTAAGTCAACTAGCCTCTAAATACTAACTAAGAGAAGAGTCTTAATCAAACTCCAACTGTAATTTAGTTAGGAGACACAATAAAGGAGAAATTGGGGAACTCATGGACAACTAGGAGAAAATCTAGGAACTAATTATGGATGTGAGAGAAAATGCATAATTTATTTAATTAAAAGAAATTATAACATGTGAAGTTAAGGAAAGTGTGACATGTTTTGAGGATTAATAATATCTAATTTATTTATAAAAAAAAATATTAAATTGTGTGTGATTTGACAAGTGTCAAGGTGGAAATTATTGTAAAAAGAATAGAGAGGAAGGAGAAAATCACGCTATGATTTGATGACTAAAATGTTGTCAAAAATTTTCATGGCTAGTTTTCTTGTGTGAGTTGGGCTACAAGCATTGTGCAAAAAGTGGAAGCCTCTCCTTGCGAGGGAAATCTTGAGCTAGTTTCTGATATGAGTTTGTGTGTGACCCCTTTGCGGCTTAGGGGGCTAAGGGGGAAGAAGAGTACCCCTAGCATTGGATGGGAGGTATCGGTGATGTAATTGATTATCAAGGGAGAAGAGACGAAGAACAATTCCTAATTGGATATCATCAACAACCAACATGCTTCCTTGGTTACAATATTTAATATATTAGTTGTATTGTTATTTATAATCTTTGTTGTAAAATTGCAATCCGAAAGTTGATTATGATAAAATATGAATATTGTGCATGGATCAATGTACTCTGGGGTGAAGTTCTTGTATGTCTTAATTTCCTATAATTGTAAAATTATTGATTGAAGAGAATATTCGGATCACCATTTTCTGGTTACGGTAATTAAAATTTCATTTATATTGATTAATAAGAATCTTCTAGTGCAAATTTCAATTCCCAATTGTTGCTATAAAATAACGATTGCAATGAATTTGAATTCCCAATTGTTGCTATAAGAATCTTTCACGATAGCAAGGAATTTAACGATTGTATATTAACATCTTCAACCTTGTTCTTCATCGTGAAAATCCCAATACTGTGAGATTTGTCACCCAAACCCTAACCATCAGTGACAAGGCATTACTGAAAACGTTGATTTGTGTCATACTCAGCTTATGGTACACCCAATTTGTTATGTTGTGTGTTGAAAATTTTAATACCCAAAGTTGGTAGAAGGTTGGGTTTCATGTTTCTGAAGAGCGCGAGTGTTATAATCATGAGCAAGATAACATTTGTATTGTTAAATATCTGTGTAAATTTAACATGTATATTTTCACTATAGTCTATCAACGAAGTGTTAATTTTGTCATTTTCTCTCAAATCGTATGATTTTAACCACCCTCATTGACCAATCATTTTCTTGACCATTAAAAGGGAGACTTTTTAAAAGAAAAGAAGTTTATTTTCAATTCTAGTAGTCAAAATGTAATTGATCCACCAAAGTAATAATTTATGTATTTTTCCCATTTTATATAGAAAACTATCGAAAATGTGTTCCATGTTTTCAGATCAGGCACAAATCCATACCATGTGGGATTGTTGTGAGATTTTTCGGATGAACTCGTATGAAGCGAAAAACAAAGATTTTTAAAAGGTGGTCATTACTCTAGTTGAAGCAAAAACAGCTTGAGCTATTTATTGTGAAACAATCCCTCCATGTATTTGTTTGATTTTGGTAGGCATACTAAATTCTATAGAATGCTCTAATTTAGTGTGATATCCTTGTCTGCAAAACATGTTAGGAAATAAACCATCTTCTTTTATTCCTTCTCCATTTTGGATGATTGAATAATGGTTTGTTTCATGTGCACCTTTGAAGTGGTCTTAGGTGTGATGTAGTGTAGAGTTTAATTTTGAAAGTCATTTTAGTTGTGATTGCAATCCATCTAGTACTACTTGATCCACATTCTTTACCAACTGATATGAGCACATATGATGATCGAGCACATGACACACATTGGGACTGTATTCAGAAAGTACAGAATTCAAAGTATAGAATTCAAGTTTAAAATATTGTAAATATTATAATTGATTGTAATTACAATTTGACGTTTTTCAAAAACATCAATAGATTTCTCTCATAATG
The DNA here is from genome assembly GCA_010110895.2 of Picea sitchensis. Taxonomy (NCBI): domain Eukaryota; kingdom Viridiplantae; phylum Streptophyta; class Pinopsida; order Pinales; family Pinaceae; genus Picea; species Picea sitchensis. The sequence goes on from SNQJ01S0151540.1 coordinate 12,372, forward strand.
TCGAAGAAGACGTTGAAACCAAAATTGAAGCAGAAGGTGTTGAAACCGAAATTGAAGCAGAAGACGTTGAAACTGAAATTGAAGCAAAAGATGAATCACCTATAGGTATGTACATAAATTTAGATAATACAAGATGAACACTCAAGTATATATAATTTAGTGAATTTGTGTTCGGGTTATGTTTTTTAATATAAACTTTAAATTGAAATATGCAGGAGAATCTATCAAGATTGATGATGAAATATTAGAAAATGTTGATACTGACAAATTTGGGAATAAAAAAGCTAAGCATTATATAAGATATCGAACTAAGAATATGTATAATACTTTTTTCAAAGATGAATTAGTAAGAGCACACGCTCAACTTTTACTTTGTCTAATGAAGTCAAGCAAGTTAAAAGAAGCTACATCATTATTGGGTATTCAAAAGTTGACAAAGGATACAAAGGTGAAATAGAATGTCTTTAACAATATAAATAGTGTATTAAAATCTTTTGGAAAATCTCGAAAATAAGATGTCAGTGTTGCACGTAGAGTGATACAAACAACAGTTGTTTCATCTAGTAATAGAAAAGATCATTTGACATGACACATGGAAAAAATGATGGGAACGTCAAGAAAAACATTGCACAAACATAAAAAATTTTGATTTCAAATAGATGTAAATGATGAATTGGCTTGTTGGACAGTGATTTCTAAACAACCCTACAAATATAGGCTTGCAGAAAAACTTAAAGAATTGGCCTGTAATTGTTGGTTGGAAGAATCCCATGTTTCACGACATACAAGGGATGTGTTGCAATGAAGAATAGCATGAAAAAAATGTGAAGAACATCCAAAACATATATTGATAATGACACAAATAGAGTTGTTCAATAAGTTCAAAGAAGAGCACAAAGAAGTTAAAATTTCCATCAATACATTTGTGCAACAAAAACCATGGTTTGTTAGACCCATCATTGTTTGTGACACTTGTTGTTGTCATTATCATGTGGAATTTGAGTTGTATTACGACACTTTTTTGGATTTTGGTAAAACTTTATGGTCAGGTTCACCTCCTCCTTCCACATTCTATGTTTTTATATCTAAAATTCTATGTGAAAGAGAAGATGATGATTTATTTTACAAAAAAAAAAATGTGTTGGTGGAAAGAAATGTGATCATTGTGGAAATCTAAGTTTTTTTCATTCAAAGTATCATATCAATATGAATGATCAATCATTTTCTAATATAAGATTCAATTGGAAGAGATATGAATATATGAACAACACAGCTCCACATTCTTCAAATGTTATTTCCAAAAGGATTGATTTGAAGGTAGATAAAATCTGTGTGATAGATTTTTTTAAGAAGTTTGAGGAAGAAATCTATAAATACACCAAGAATTCAAATAGAGCTTGATGGAAAGATCTACAATTCAAACAATCCCGTGAAGTGTTTCCACCAGGGACAATTTTGTCTATAGTTGATTTTGCAGATAATTACATATTCGCTGCACAAAAATAAATACAGAGTGAATATTATCATTCTGATCAAGTCGCGATATTTGTCCACATTCCATATAGACATGCTCAATAGAGTCTTGATAACATAGAAAGAACCAACGAAAATCGCCATGTTATTAATGAATATCACTTTTATATAAGTGATGATCGAGCACATGGCACACATTATTTACAAGTTTGTTTTGATAAATTTTATGATTCATTGAAAGAACGCAAAATCAGATTCAATCAACATTGGATATGGTCAGATGGGTGTGCAGGTCAGTTCAAATCTTCATGATCATTCTATTGGTTATGTCGTCTGCATAAAAAATAAAACATTACACATTGTTGGAATTTTTTTGAGACTGGTCATGGAAAAGGAGAGCACAATGGTGCAGGGGCATGTATAAAACAAGCACTTCAAAGGTATCAGTTGAACCCTCATGCCGATCGATTTGAATCCGATGAACAATTTGTTGAATGGTGCAAAATGACATTAAGCCATGAATATAATCCATCAAGGGATGTGCACATGTGTGTCTATATATAAATGTTACATGTATGTACACGGGATATATAAATTTGAACATGTTCAAATTTATATTCAATCTTCAATCATTTTCTTGAGAGATTTCAAGTTAACAAGTTCTTGTATTGTGCATGTTTTTTTGGTATGCTGGAATCAAAGATGTAAATAGATCAATCCCATATGATGCCATTACAATACCTGGGACACGAAAAATACATTCAGTTAAAACAAAATGTTTTCAAATTGGGTTTGCATTTGATAGAAGAAATGACTCTTGTTTTTGTTCAGTTTGCATAGAGGACACAAAATCCATAGATATTTGCGAGAACGAAAATCCAGGATATGTTAAATCTTGGAGACATACTGAAATTAATGTAAAATGGAAAATGCCACTTGCAATCTCAGAGGATATGGAATCAAATGAAACTATAGTGTCAGTTCATGGAAATAGAGTTTTTGATCTTGTTAGAGACGGTAATTTTTATGTATAATTTTTTTCAAATAACTTGTAGATGTACTTGTGTGATAATCTAACACGAAATATTTGTTGTCCAATATATCCAATTATTTGGAGGAGATGTTTTTTCCATGGTTGCACCTATAGACAACACTAAAATCATGAAATATTATTTGATGCGATGCACAGAACAAAAGAAGAGGCTATTACAAGATTTTGATGATAACAATTTTATATATGAAAGAGGATCCATTATATTGAAAGGATTTTTTTTTCAAGAAACCCATCAAACTGTTACTCATGTTCACTTTCAATACTACCAGTTAGATGTCACAAGTTGTCAATATAGTCATTTGGTATGTGCAACGTGCATAAAGTTAATAGAAGTTCAATAAAAAAAAAAACGTTAGAAAATGGAAAATGTTCAAAGTCAATCATGAACGAATAATTGAAGATGGAATACCATTACAGTGTTTTTAAACAAGTGGCATATGTACATTCCAAATTTTTTTATTTTCCATTGAATGTACATTCTAGATTTTGATGACTTGTTTTGACTATCTTCAAACATATTTCCAAATAGGATATTTATAAAAAGGGCATGTATAAAAAACTCCAGATCATTCTTAAAAAAAATAGATAAAATATGGTTCAACCTTTCCTAAAGTCAAGTGAAGACCCTTACAAAAATGTGGGTTTATGTGAATAGTACCAAACCATAGCCTGCAAATCGTTTTCCTAATGTAATTCTCTTTCATGCATATTATTTGAGTTGTACAAGGGGTATGTGTTGTTCCTTGTCATGTCTAAAACAGAATGCTTGAATGCATACCTACTCCCTTGAATTCCACATTGGTTACCTTCTTCCAAAATCAAACACAAGTTTCCTAAAAGTAAATTGGTAGATCATGAAAAATTCTTCATTTTAGTGCAGTTCATACCAGCATAGGGTTTTCATGATTTAAAGTGTTTTCTACAACCATAATATATTCTCAAATAATTTTTGCATGGTTTAACATGTTGTCTACTATCATATATTCTTAAATAGATATGCAATGGTACAATCTTGTATGTTTGACAGTTCACTTTTTTCCTTTCCATCTATTAAGTTTGCATATTCTTAAATATATTTAAACAACAACACATTCTATGAGTTTGCATCTATGATCTCATATGCCTATCTTTCCTTTACTTTTTTTTATTAGTTAAGTGCATCTATATAAACCAATTTATTTAGTAGATCTCATGTGCATTTATTTCCTAAAAAAAAATTCCTTTAATTTTTTTTATTGGTTAAGTGCATCTATGTAACCAACAAAATCATTAGTAACTAGAAAAAAATAAAATAAAATCTGCTAAAATCTACTAATCTGCTAAAAAAATTGATTTTTTTTTTTCATTAGTAATTAGATTCTGCTAAAATTATTCTGCCAAAATTATTGGATGATATCTCAATAGAATCATATTTTTGACAGTCCACAATGAACATAAAATGAAACATTTAAATTAAGAAAAGTATTTAAGAGTTTGATGCTGAATTTAATGCATTGTAAAAAGGAGAATATATACACAACATTAGTTCATTACTAGTTAACTTTGCCACTTTTTGACAATAGAATCATATTTTTGACAGTACACAGTAAACATAAAATGAAACATTTAAATTAATACATAGCAGAAAAGTATTTAAGAGTTTGATGCTTAATTTAATGCATTGTAAAAAGGAGAATATACAAAACACTAGTTCATTACCAGTTAACTTTGTCACTTTTTGACAACATAATCATATTTTTTACAGTACACAGTGAACACAAAATTAAAAATTTAAATTAATATATAGCATAAAAGTATTTAAGAGTTTGATGCTTAATTTAATGCATTATAAAAAGGAGAATATACAAAACATTAGTTCATTACTAGTTAACTTTGTCACTTTTTGACAATAGAATCATATTTTTTACAGTACACAGTTGTAACATCCCTCTCTTACACGCACTGAACACACTTATTGTTTGAGGAAACTTTCTCACAAGTGATCCAAATTATTATACTTTTGGGCATTTCATTTATGAGTATGAGGCCCTATGAATTGATGACATGTTATTTTGCTGCATTGACATAGGCAGGTGCTATTACTCGATTTTCCAGAGTGTGCAGGATTTTGGACCTCGAAGATGCAAAGGCATCGATGGAACCCCTTGGACTTCAAATCAAGTCAGGGAGTGGACTATTGGGGTTTGATTGTTGTATATATGGCATTTGTGCATCTGATTAGATGATATGATTATGGATATATTTATAACATGATTCATTGATGGTGTAGGCTGACGATAGCTTGTTGACTAGACTCACATATGGAGTAGAGGGGTCACACAAGACTACCAGAGAAGTTGAGGGAGAGGTGTGGAAAAAAGCCCTGCCACAGCCTACTAGCACTCTCGTCATGGCTTGAACTGTAGGTTAACGACTACCTAGTTCGAGAAGACCCATGATGTCATGAGGGTCGATTGCGACAGTCTCTCACGATCATTTTAAAGGACGTGCAATAAGGTAGGGGCCTTATTTCTTAGAGGCCCTTAGTCTCCCATAAGATCACATGGTGGAGTATTGACTCCAGGTGTTTTTTACGTCTACCAAGTTAGTCAAGAGGCAAGTGGCACCCTTGGAGCACGTAGTGTGTCCTGAAGGGCACGTCGTGCAAGAAAAATGGAAAGAGGTGATTGACACCCTTGGAGCATGCAGTGCATCTTGAAGGGCATGTCGCGCAAGAAAAGTGGAAAGAGGTGAGTGACACCCTTGGAGCACGTAGTGCATCCTGAAGGGCACATCGTGCAAGGGAAACATAATAAGGTCAGTGGCACCCTTGGAGCACCTAGTGTGTCCTAAAGGGTATGTCTCATTGTTAATTAATAAATGGATAAACCTAGATGGCCTTAGGATGAATAACATGATAAGAAAGATTCAAAACTTTTCCCCTAATAAAATGTTGCCCAACCTAGGAAAATAAAGTCTAGGTCTAAGTGATACTTGTGATAAAAAAAAAAATTATCTATTTATATAAAAATGAAAATGAAAATAAATAAATAATAATGACAATAATCATTAATCATGTGACGAGAAGGGGGTAAGTAATTTATTTAATTTATAAAAATCTTCTGGGGGATAAAATTTAAAAAGGGAAAAAGGAGAAATAATCATTTTGTCACTTATGCTAATTAAAACTTATTAATTAAAAACGAAAAGGGGAAAACTTTAATCTTCTACACTTGCCAATTTGAGTTTTAAATAAAAAGGGAAAGAGGGAAATTTAAAAGAATTAAGAAACTAGGAAAAAGCGAGAAACATAAAAAGACAGGGGAAACACAAGAAAAAAACAGAAAGTCTAACTTCGTAAGGTATCTAGCATTAAAGAACTTTATAAATTAAACTCAACTAGTAAATTAGTAAGGGGGGAAGTCATTAAAACTTGTAAGGGAATATGGTGACACCTAGGAGCGATTCTAGGAGTGCTTTTAGGTGGGTGGGGGAAATAGGAGTAATTAATTAATTAATAAAATTAATTTATGGTGCAATAAAAGGGATGGGTGACACATGTACGGGGAGGATTTTATGAATTAAATTGTTGAAAAATAATTTAAATGGGAATTTGGGAAAGTAAAGGACTTCAAAACTATATATAATGGAGGGAGGAGAAGGATGATGGATCTCTTTGGTGATGCATAACGTTACGCTGTAGAATTTTAGACTTGAATGACTTAGCTTGTGGAAGTTTGGATACCTAGCTCAATGAGGAGTGGTAGCTCAGCCTTGCAAGGCGAGTTGGGAGCTATCTTCTCTCTATTTTAGTGTGCGTGGCCCCTTTGCGGCTTGGGGGGCTAAGCGGGAAGAAGAGTACCCCTAGCATTAGCTAGGAGGTATCGATGAAGTCTCATCGATCAACAAGAGAGAGTTGCATGGAGTGCACAGGACAACAAATCAGAGCAGGTGAATTGGGCTATGGTATGCTTCATTTACTTCTACAGGGTAGACTATTAGTATACTTTACGTGTTTAGTTCTGTAGATTAATTGGGTAAAGAAAAGGATTGACCTAGCATTGTAATTGATAATTAAATCTCCCCCATAGCCTTAAGATATTTTTTTATTGATTCCCTTGGCTTTCAAACCATTCATGTCATGATCGTCCTATGGTTTTTATTGATTTCTAATGATTTTATACTTCTTACTTCTCCCTTGTCCCTAGCTCATCAGTCCTTGCCTGGGCAGTCGTCCAGGAGTCGGATCAGCAGTCGACACTTCAGTGTTAATAGACTTGTAGATCCTAATGCCTTGCCTTTATGTGCGAGAATGATAAGAGAAAGATGTTTATGCCCATTCGTCTACCCTTGTTGATTGTTCTTGGTTGATTGATGTTCATTGTGCCTTCCGACATTGAGTACCTCTGCATCTAATTGCGTAAACTCTGGAAACCATTACGTTTCCTTGAAGGATTATCCCATTTTTTCCTTGATTGATAACCTTTGAGTAGAAGGCCCAATCCCTGCGTTGATCTCCTCCTTTTCCATGGTATATACCGGTGGCCACCCACCTTTTCTGATTGGCTTAAAACAGTTTTCTGGCAAATTTGGCAATTTACTATTTTTTGTAGTTTTTAACTTTTGGGGCCATTTTGAGGGCCCAAATGAAGGTTTTTCAAGATTGAGGTTCTCAATGATATCCAAATGCATGATTGATCCCCCAAAATGAATCTCCTTGATTATACCTTTCCAATGAGCTATCATATGCCTAAAACATAGATCGTATGAAAAAGTTACGACCCCGGGAAGTTGATGTACTAACTTACCCAAACGAGGCCCACATGAATTTTGGCACTTCATCTCTTAGGGTTAGGTTTTTGGATTTCTAGGAATTTTGGCATTCCTGTTTATTGTAAAAAGACCTTTAGATCCTCATTGTAATCATCTTCTTGCGAATGCAAGTAGCCGTCACATCTCTTCTCAGAGATAAGATGCCACCATTCTATTGAGTCTTTCACTCTATATTTTATAGTCTCTGTACATTTATTTCATTAATAGAAATCATGTATTACTGTATATATGTGTTTATGGTTGCATCTCTGATATATTTATATTATATTATTGAATATCTGTGATATCTCTATGCATTTCTTTATTATATCTCCGATCACATTTCATGCCAAAAATAATTTGGATCGACGCCCTAAATGTTCTTGGCGTCTGAAAACTGTGTTTATAAATATCTACATTTTCACCCCTATTTCCTGGTATTCCACCCACTCTTCTTTGCATCTTACACCCAGTGATTGGTATTTTGTGTGCACCCTAGCTCCATCATTTACACTGCGATTCAGATACATAAAAAATACGAAATCTGTGGCTCCTGGCAAGCTTTCAACTGTGAATTTTTCCCTCTACGATTCATTATATTTTTTATGGAAATTTTACTCTTTGTGTTTTGTCGATTATCTCAGCGATATCATCATCCTTATGGTTTGCGATTTCATTATTATTTTGACTGTGATTCCTTACATATTGATTGCCACAGGACTGCGATCTACATTTCTATTTTTATACATGTGCGATTTTATAAATGAGCAATTTATATAAGGAGCAATTTGATAGCTTATACATAGCGTTATTATATTTTATAGATAGAAAATCGTGTGGTAGATAAAAGAAACTATATTTTTGTACATCGATCGTATTTAGCTTTGGGCAGAAAATTTCTTCCTTGAAATCTTGTGTTCTTAAGTCGTTTTTAACAGCGAATTTGTGCCTTGGATGGCAGCGAATTTCTTCCTGAAAGCTGGTGTTTCTATACCATTTTGACAGTGAATTTGTGCCTTGGATGGCAATGAATTTCTTCATGAATGCCAGTGTTTCTATACCATTATTGATAGTGAATTTAGGCCTTTAATGGTAGTGGATTTCATCCTAACTGCTGGTGTTTTATACTACCTTTGATTGTGTTTTTTTTTACCGAAACAAACAGAATTGGGTTGCTTCATTTGAATAAGTTTTTTCCTAGGAATGGCTGTGATATTCTCCCTGTGTTTGATTGCATGTTTACCATGAAAAGGTCTTCATTTTTTTTGTTTACCTAACAACGTTAATTCCTAGGCACTTTTACATTTTTACTTCACATCCACATCCGCATGGCTGCTTTTGCGATTTAATTTTTACATGGAAATATTAAGGAGATTTACTAAGATAACCAACAACCACACCAACTTTATTGGCCGAGCGATTTACCCTTGCCTACTTGACACTGTTAACCTTTTGTTCACTCTTATGTTCACTCTGTGTATACATGACCAAGGATAACGTTCATTACTTAAATCATTTCTATTATAGCGTTGATGCATAACATATTGATGTGGTGTGTTATGTGGATTTTAATACTTATGGGTCTGCGATCTATGCAGCCATATAATAACTACTTCCAAGCATAGCATTTATGGAATTTACAGCCAATTATTGAATGTGAAATTGATAGCATTTTATTCTTAAATGTGTCTCTCACAATAATATTTAAATGTGATTAGATAACGTCTTTATTTCTTTGTTTTTGGAATTTGCACAACAATCTAATTTTCGGGTAGTTGATAGCATTACTTATGGAATTCTTGTTGTTCTCTTTTACCTTCAATCTTTTTTAGAATATGGTGTAGGCATATTAAAACTGTTATTTATATTGCCTCAGCCATAAAAAATATATTAATACACGATGACCTTTTTATATTCACCAATATCCTTGTTAACTTTTTGTTATATGTTAATATCATTAATACACCATTATCCTTTAGTGCTAATTTCAATGATCATATCTTAACCTTTCTCTGTATCTCTTAGACTTTGTAAATTGCAGTATTAATTGTTACCTTGCTTAACCTATATCAACAATACTTCCACTATCCTTTATTGCTAATTTTTTCTTTTAAAAGATAGGTACCTTAATAATTCTATTCAAGGTGTGCACTTGATTTTGTTGCACAAGGAATTTGTTGTGTTACTTGAACATATTAGTCTTATTGTTGACTTGTCATTGGGTGCTAGGGTTAGTTGTTAGGTGTTCATATCATCCTTGATCTTCTAGCGTGTTGATTAGCAGGACTTGAGACTCTAGTTATGTTGTTGCGCCATGGTTGTTGTCGTGCCTATCACCTGGTGATAGAAGGATTCTTTATGAGTGGATCATAGCACACCCTAAGGGATAGAGGAGAAGGATAACTTGGTTGGGGTTGTGCTACCCATGGTGGGAGTGACTCTTTGTAGTTATTGACGTTTGGGTTGTAATGCCTTCATGCATTGTTGTGCACCATAGAGGTTCTAGTACTGATCATTGAGGGCGTTGTGGTGGGTTGGGGATGTTGTCCTAGGGCTTGCAGGCATGTTGTGTGGTGTTGGGTGGGTAGTCTTCCCTTCCTTGATTCATGCATGTTTTGCCTAGTGGCTCGTTGTGCCAACTTGTAGAGTCATGTTATCTATTGCCTGATCTGTAGGAATTGTGTTCATCTTCTGGGTGGGGTTAACTATGTCGTCGTTACCTATCCTGCAGGAATGGTGTTTTCCATCAGATGTGTTGTTTAACTGTAATCGTTATCGTCNNNCACTTTGCTTCTCTTGTTGTCAAAACGATCGATTCGTTACATATTTTTGACATTACATAGTGAACATAAAATGAAACATTTAAATTAGTACATAAGAGAAAAGTATTTAAGAGTTTGATGCTTAATTTAATGCATTATAAAAAGGAGAATATACAAAACATTCGTTCATTACTAGTTAACTTTGTCACTTTTCAATAATAGAATCATACTTTTGACAGTACACAGTGAACATGAAATAAAACATTTAAATTAATACATAGAAAAAATGTATTTAAGAGTTTGATCCTTAATTTAATGCATTGTAAAAAGGAGAATATACAAAACATTAGTTCATTACTAGTTAACTTTGCCACTTTTTGACAATAGAATCATATTTTTTACAGTACACAATGAACATAAAATGAAACATTTAAAGTAATGTATAGCAGAAAAGTATTTAAGAGTTTGATGCTTAATTTAATGCATTATAAAAAGGAGAATATACAAAACATTAGTTCATTACTAGTTAACTTTGTCACTTTTTGACAATAGAATCATATTTTTGACAGTACACAGTGAACATAAAATGAAACATTTAAATTAATACA
>SNQJ01S0151541.1:0-19102 GCA_010110895.2 Picea sitchensis
AATGAATCTGCAACATTCTTCAAAGTGTCCACCTTCATCAGCAATACTTTCTTTTCTTCAACCATGTCTCTCACAAAGTGATATTGAATATCAATATGCTTTGTCTTTGAGTGATGAGTTGGGTTATTTGCCAGAAAAATTGCACTCTGACTGTCACAATCTGTCCTTACAACTTGTTTTACCAACCCAATGCCTAAACACAATCTTTGTAACCATACTTCTTCCTTACTTGCATGAGTGGCTTCCATGTATTCAGCTTTTGTAGTTGAAAGTGCCACTACAGCCTGTCTTTTTCTCATCCAACTTATTGATCCTCCAAACAGGTTAAACACATACCCACTTGTAGGTATCCTATAATCTATATCTCTAGCCCAGTATGCATCCACAAAGCCATGTATATCCACCACTCTGTCCAATCCCAGTCTTCCTTCACAGCACAATCCATAGCTAGTAGTGCCATGCTAGCAGTGCCATGAAAATACCTGAAAACCCTTTTTACTGTTGTCCAATGCTCCTTCCCTGGTTTTGACATATACTTGCTCAAAACTCTCACTGCATGTGCAATGTCCAGTCTAGTATAGACCATTGAATACATCAAACTGCCAACTGCACTCACATATGGAATACGAGACATGTCCTCCTCCTCTTCATGTGTCTTGGGACACTGATCCGCAGATAACTTTACACCAACATGAATAGAAACCTTGATCGGTTTACATTCCTACATATTAAACCTCTGTAATATTGTCTCGACATATTTTCTCTAATTTAACCAGAGTTTCCTCATTTTCCTATCTCTTTTAATTTCCATGCCCAAAATGAAATTTGAAGCACCGAGATCCTTCATGTCAAATTTAGAGGACAACTGAGTTTTCACATCCTGGTTAATCTCCTTGTTGTTTCCTATCAGCAACATGTCATCCACATACAATACCCAATAAATCAAATGATCACCAATTATTTTAAAATACACATAGTGATCCTCTTTGCTTATTCTAAAGCCAAATCCCAACATATAAGTATCAAATTTTTTATACCACATCCTTGGTGATTGTTTTAAACCATACAGAGACTTTTTTAGCTTGCATACCAGCTCCTTTTTTCCCTTCACAACATAACCTTCTGGTTGCTTCATATAGATTTCTTCTTCCAGATCCCCATGTAGGAATGTTTTCTTCACATCCATTTTTTCTATTTCAAAATCAAATGCAGAAGCAACAGATAACATAAATCTTATGGAGGTTAACTTGGCAACAGGAGAAAAAATCTCACCAAAATCAATTCCCTCAACCTAGGAATAACCCTTTGCCACTAATTGAGCTTTGTATTTCTCCACTTTTCCTTTTGCATTCAACTTCTTTTTAAATACCCATTTACTGTCAATGGGATTTCTTCGAGTTGGAAACTCCACTAGATCCAAAGCCTCATTCTTATCCAAAGATGTCATTTCTTCATTCATGTCCCTTTTCCAGAGATTTTCATCCTCCGAATCCACTGCCTCCCTGACAGTTCTAGGATCATCATCAGTAATAGACAAAAAAAAAATTGAATAGAAATCAGATGGAGTATACTTTTATGGTAGCCTTCTTTCTCGAACCGATCTCCTCAATACTGGAGTATGAGAATCTTCTTCTTATAATTCTTGTTCTTCTGTAGAGTCTGGCTCATCATCTTTTAAATCAAACTCTATTTTCTCTGGTTCTTCCTTACTTGGTAGGACTTCATGTTTAACAACAACCTTAATTTCTCTAAATACCACATCTCGTCTATACACTACCTTCTTAATTTCTAGGTTCCAAAGCTTATAACCTTTGATACCATCTTTGTATCCAATAAAGATACACTTTTTGGCCTTCTTATCTAGCTTACTTATGTTTTCTTTTGGAACATGAACATATGCATCACATCCAAATACCTTGAGATGTGTGAGAGAAGGTTCCTTACCAGTCCATACCTCTTGTGGAGTCTTGTCATCCAACATTGATGAGGGTGATATGTTGACCAGGTAACATGTAGTACCCACTACCTCTTCCCAGAATTCTTGCCCTAGCCTGGCACCACTAAGAATGCACCTTGCTTTTTCCATCAGCGTCATGTTCATCCTTTCTGCAACTCCATTATGTTGAGGTGTATATGGAGTAGTCTTTTGCCTTGTTATACCTCACTTCTTACAGAATTATTCAAATTCATTCTTGCATAACTCTCCACCATTATCTGTCCTTAGCACCTTAATTCTTTTCTCTATTTGATTCTCAACAAGAGCCTTAAACTCTTTAAACCTGTCAAAGACTTTGTATTTATTCCTGAGGAAATATATCCAATTATTCCTCGAGAAGTCATCTATAAATGAGACATAATACATAGATTTTCCCAATGATGGGACCGACACAGGTCCAAAAACATCATTTTGAACTAGTTGTAAGATTCCTTCTGCCCTCTTTGAACCAGAAGGGAATCTTACTTGATTTTTCTTCCCATATAGACAATGTTCACATAAATCAAAATACACACAGCAGTTATACATGCCTTCAACCATACCTTTATTGTGTAGTAGTCGAAGACCCTTCTCTCTGATATGCCCCAGTCTTTGATTCCATGGCATAACCTTTTCTCCATAGACTGTAGGAGTTATTTCTTATTCAACTCCAATATCATGAACAATGGAACTATTACACCCATCACTAACAGTGCTTCCTTCCATCTTATACAGAGTTCCAAACCAAACTCCTTTCAACAACACCATTTCTCCTCGAACCACCCTGCAGGTTTCCTTTTCAAATATTGTTTTTACCCCTGCATCGTCCATTTTTCATACAGAAATCAAATTTATGGCGAAACCTGGGATGTGAAGAACACCAAGCAGTTTTCTAATCCTTCCATCTATGAGCCTCAACTTGAATTTTCCGCGTCCTATGATTCTGGTTGTCGAATCATCACCTAAGAAAACATTACCTCCATCATACCTTTCATATTCGCATGACCACTCCCTATGGGGAGTCATATGAAAGGATTCCCAGAGTCAACCAACCATGCCTCGTTATCTGCATGTGTTCTTGAAGAATCCAAGTACACATCCCCTCCTTCTTCCTTGGAGGTCTTTTATTTTGTAGAATGAGTTTCTTCAGATCCCTTCTTTTTCTCAACATTGGATCTACATTTCTTCTTGTAGTGCCCTTCTTTTCCACATCTCCAACATACCCTTACAAACTTTCCGGGATATTTAGATCTACCCTTAGACTTAGATCTCCCACTTGATAAATTAGATCTATTCCTTTCCTGGGAACGTCCTCTTGCAAATAATGTGTCTGTGCTCTGTACTTCCATATTCTTCCATCTCATATCCTCCAACAACAAGGATGAGACCACTTCATTAAACTTCAATGCAGTTGTATTACTACCTATGTCCACAACCAGACTATCCCAAGAGTCTGGTAAAGAACACAATAAACTAATACATTTATATTCATCTGAAATTTTAATCTCAACAGATACTAACTAACTTACCACAGTATTGAAGGTGTTCAAATGCTCTGCCATTGATTTTCCATATCTCATCCTCAGGTTATACAGCTTCTTTCTCGGGAATAGTTTATTTACCAGTGACTTAGACTAATACAACTTCCCCAACTTTTCCCATAAATCCTTGGTTGTAACTTCCTATGACACATTCAGAATACTGAATCGGAGATACACAGTCGGATTGTGCTCCTTTCCTTCCAATCCAACTTTTTCCAGACATCTGTTGAAGTTCCTGTAGGTGCAGTACCTGGATCTACCGCGATCCACTGATCTTTGTCCACCAACAGATATTCCATCTTGAGCTTCCACAACTCAAAACCTTTCCCATTAAACTTCTCGATCTCCATCTTCAAATATCTTGCCATTTCTTTTCACCTAAAAAATCAATACCGCTAAACTCCCACTATAACAAGGCTTATCACAGTCCCGAGCCAAACCCTTTACCACAAATGCATCCCCCTAAAGCCAACAAAGCTCTGATACCAAATGTATATTTAAACCTTGTACAATATCTACTGCAAACAAATATTCAGTAAAAGAACAGAAAAGATACAATAGCAAATACAAACATTACATGGAGATTTTTCCCGTGGAAACCCAAATCGAGAAAAAAATATTCTATATTCATTCATATGTGTTACATTTTTTACAATACAATATACATATAGGACCCAGTGGCATCCAAAACCCTAACCCAATGACCTAGATTAATCCACAACCCTAATTCCTTAACCGGAAATAGAAAACCATCGGCAAAAACCATGTGCCGAAAAACCACTTAAATATGTGACACGTTTCTCGAGGCACATGACACGTTTCCTGAGGAAGAAAAAATTTCACTACATAACACATACCCAACAGAGAAGCAGTTGTGATAGTCGTATATATGCAGAATAGAATTCCTCATTGTATATTGAATAACATGACTCCAGAAGAAGATCTCTCTAGAAATAATCCAAGTGTATAACACTTAAGAATATTAGGTTTTCATGTCTATATCCATGTTCCCAAGGAAAAAAGGAAGAAGTTGGAACCTTTGGGAAAGAAGGGCATATTCATTGGATATAGTGAAACATCAAAATCTTACATAATCTATGTCCCAGGTCAATAGAATATTGAAATCAATAGAGATGTGACTTTTTATGAGAAGATTGCCTTCAAGAAGTCTATAGAAGATTCCATGGACTCCAACGATGAAGAAGAACATAAAAATCCCAAGGAAGAAAGTAAATGTTCTCCATAACATCCTAGTGAAGAACTAGACCAACCACTTGAATCTATAGAACTAGTTCTTATACCCAAGAACAGAAAACGACCAACAATATGGTTAGTATCCACCTTACAAGAAGCATAAAGACATAAATCTCCCAGTGGCACCCTCAGGGAGATAAAGAGGCCCAAAAGGTTCTATAGTTATGTGTAACTCATGAAAAGTCTTGCTAATGCATAACCTTCCACCTTTGAGGAAGAATTCAAGAAGAAAGAATGGAAGGAATCTATGATGGAAGAATATCAATCCATCATGAAAAATGATGTATGGGAAATTGTGCCTAGACCTGAAGGAAAGTCGGTAGTAAATTCAAAGTGGGTTTACAACATAAATCATGTGGTAGATGGGAGTGTCGATAAATACAAGGCAATATTTGTGGATACAGGGTTCTCCCAGCAGGAGGGAGAAGACTATGATGAGACGTTTTCTCCAGTTTCCAAGTATACCTCTATTAGAGCCATCATATCTCTTGCATCATCCATGGGTTGGAGTTTACATCATATGGATGTAAATACCACCTTTCTCAATGGATTAATTGAGGAAGAAGTATACATAGATAAACCTCAATGTTTTGAGGTACACCCAAGAGAAACCCATGTATGTAGATTAAAGAAGGCCTTGTATGGACTCAAGCAAGCTCCAAGAGCTTGGTATGAACGAATTCAAAGTTACTTGACGAGACTTGTATTTTCCAAGATCTATGTTTATACAAACCTTTATTAAAATGTTTTGAATGATGCAATTTTGATCCTACTACTTTATGGTGATGATTTGTTTTTTATAGGTGCAGAGTCTCTCGTTATTTAGTGTAAGAGGGAGATAGCCTATGAATTCGATATGAAGGATCTTGGTCTCATGCATTATTATTTGGGACTAGAAGTATAGCAGAAGCATGGTGAAATATTCCTAGGGAAAGGGAAGTATGTTGTAAATATCCTTTAGAAGTTTGGGATGATGGATTTCAAATCCATGGAAACTCCCATGGTGACAGATCTAAGGAAATTGAGAGACTTTGATTCTAATCCAGTAGACTCATCCCTGTACCGGTAGTTGATTGGTTTGTTGATGTATTTGGTTAATACCCGACTGTACATTTTCTTTGTTGTGAACACATTGATCCAATTCTAGGTGGAACCTAGACATGAGCATTGGATAGTTGCAAAGCATATTTTGAGATATCTTCGTGGGACACTAAACTATGGTTTGAGATATGCTTGAAACAATGATGTACAACTGCATGGATTTACTGATTCAGATTCGGCAGGGAGTGCAGATGACAGAAAGGGTACTTATGTTATATGTTTCAGTTTAGGATATACTATGATATCATGGGCTAGCAGGAAACAGAAGTTTGTTGCACTCAGCACTGCAGAAGCAGAGTATATTGTAGCTTGTGATGCTTGTACGGAAGTAGTATGGCTCCATAAGCTGGTTTTTGGAATATTTGATCGGGTGTTGGATTCGACTGTGATATATTGTGATAATAAGAGTTGTGTGAAACTTTCAGAGAACCCTGTGTTCCATGACAGGTTGAATCACATTGAGATCAAGTACTATTTTCTTTGTGATAAAGTCCAAAAGGGAGAATTGATTCTCCAGTACATCTCCATTGATGAAGAGACAGTTGATATTTTGATTAAGCCTTTGTCCCAGATAAAGTTTGCATACTTGAGGGACAAGATGGGACTCATGGAGATTGCTACCTTGGTTTAAAGGGAGGATATGACTTCCTCGATTGGGAGGGAGTGTTGATATATGGCATCATGGATGGTCAGTGTGTTGGTGGACATACATTCTCCAGGTGGAGAATGGTCCAGGAAGAATAGATTGTTGGTGGACAGACATTCTCCCTATGGAGAATGGTCCAGGTTGACATATTGTTGACGTATCATGGACTGGTATTTTCCTAAGGAACATATTGTGCCCTAATTAGGAAAATGGTTTAGGACCGATATTCTCTTGAGGCATAGCTAGTGGCCCGATCAGGTTGAAGAGTCTTCCCCAGAAGGACATGGTGTCCCGATTAGGATGGTTGATACGGGACCGATATTTTCTAAGGAACGTATGGGTAGAGTTTGATCTCTATGGTACATATGGTGACCCGATTAGAAAATAGTATGAGATTGACATTTTTGTAGGAATGATCTCTGTGTCCCATGGCGTGGATTTCAGCATCTGGGAGGACATACATTCTTCTAGGACATATGTCTATATTAGAAGAATGGTCCTTGTATCCCATTGTGGGGATTTCAACATCTGTTGGGACAACTATTCTTCTAGGACACATAGCCAGATTAGAAGAATGGTCCCTATATCACTCTATTGAGTGGGTGACATATCACTCTATTGAGTGGGTGACTTGTGAGAGACACTTTGTTGAGTGTGTTGATTTCAGCACATGACTTATTCAGCATCATGCCCAATTACTCAAATGGAGTATGGAATAGAGAGATGATGCAGACGATGATATATATTTTGATGCCAGGATGCTATCAGATGTTGTTGATAGTGATGATGATGCTTGTGACTTGATCTACGTGATCATGGGATAGAATGTATGGCTATGATGATGCTACCTATTAATACATCCCTAGCTAGGAGGGAGTGTCAATGTTATGGTAGCTACAGTAGGTATCAACCTCCATGTGTAACCTATGACTAGATTAGAATATTCCATAAGCTAGAGAAACCCTAAACAGATGTGTAGAAACCCTAGAAGATAAATTGGCTCAATAAAAGAATTAATATTAAAGTATTATCCTCTAGAAGAAGAAGTTGGCCTAGGCAATTGGCAAAGAGCACTATAAATAGAGGGCGCTTGAGTTCATTTGGACACACACTCACACTCAAGTCAAGTGGTGTGCAAGTCTAGAGGAGGAGTGAACTACAGCTACTACAGTTGAGTATTGGTCTTGGTTTTTGGTTTTGGCTTGGTGTGCTACCTTTGAGAGAGAGGTGCACTCTCTCTTGGTTATTTGGTGGGTCCGGTACTACTTCTGGAATCATTCTATCTATCAAATGTTATGGTGCTCAGGGGTGGATGTGTGCCTATGGTTGGGTGACAATATTGTCATGTTTTCTATGGTAAAACAAGCGCATTGAATATTTTAACACCTAGAACTGTCAATTCAACATCCCTTTGCCAAATTACATGCATATTTCACTTAGAATTTGGGTATTCCACTCTGAATGTCACCATTTTACCCAAATTCAACACAGAATAATGATCTGCAACAGTGAGTTTGTTAAATCCACATTATTTTTCATCCCATACAAGTCCAATGTAGAACCAAAACATCTAATACCAATCTGTAGCATCCCTAGGTACTCACTGAGGCACACTACCATAATTGTTTTTCTATGATACCATCCTATAACACACCCAACTACCTGGAAAGGCTACATTACTACCAAATCAACTAACATATCAATTCAAATGCAGAAAATATATACAGCATAACATACAAACATGTTATTGTCATTAATAGTTAAAAATGTGAATGCAAATGGTTTAAATATGTACTACGGCAATTAAACACACACTCCAACATTCATAGATAAAAAATACAGAGTAAATGAAACATTCAATCATAGCATTAAAACTATAAGTGACAGAATGGTCAAAACACTTATCTTTTTAAACATTTTACACAAATGACCATAGAAAAATGATGTTATTCCCAACCGTAGTCTTTATTGCACCAATTATTTCTACAACAAGCTACCCCCAAGATGGAACTATGAGTCCACAAGGATGAAAAAGATCCAATGGGTGTCTATAGTCCATTGTAACAGCTCAAATACCCACTGAGAACATAGTGACATGACTCCTACAGCAATTCCAACCACCTAGTTATCTTCCTCAACAGCTTACATGACCCAAGGAATGATATTTCATTCTCTACATCACAGTCCCTCAAACAATATCCATCCCCTCCAAGGATCTAGCATAGACCAGCCATGAATCTCTCTACTAGGGGCTACAATAAATCTAGTTGCAACAAGAGTGTTCACACAGCAAGATCACTTGCTCTTGGGTAACTTTTCTTAATAGATAATCACTCACAAGCATGACAACTTCATTTTCCTCATAATTTCCATCTTAAACAAGTTGTCTTCAATTGATCCAGATTATTTTCAGAACGAAATGAAAGAAAATATGTTATAATGAAATACACATAAAAAATTCGAAAAATAGAGAAATACAACAATACATCATTTCTATTAATGAAATAAATGTACAGAGATTGTAAAAATACAGAGTGCAAGACTCGCTAAAATGGTGGAAAATTTATCTCTGAGAAGAGATGTGAGGGCTACACTCATTCACGAGAATATGATTATAATGAGGCTCTGAAGGCTTTTTTATGATAAACATCAATGCCAAAAACCTAGACATCCAAAAACCTAACCCTAGGAGATGAAACTCCAAAAGTCATGTGGGCCCCGTTGAGGTAAGTTAGTACATTTACTTCTCAGGATCATACATTTTGCATACGATCTCTGTTTTAGGCGCGTGATAGCCTGTTGGAAAGGTGTTTTCGAGAAATACGCATTATGTCGTCAAACTATGACTTTGTCTATAGTTTGATTGTGGCAAGCCAAGAAAACATTGTTTAGAGCCCTAAAATGGCCCTAGAAGTACAGAAAGATGTATTGACCTGAAAATTTCCAAAATAAGCCAGTTGGAATAGGTGGGAAGCCACCAATATCCACTTGGATGATGTGTAGGGCCTCAATCCAACCCCCGTAAGTGCAGAACCCACAGTTACAAAGGAATGTCCCCATTACAGAGAAACTTGTTGAACTGAAAATTGTCAAGATGAGCCAGTTGGAATTTGGAACAAGTGGGTGGCCACCAATATCCACCTGTATTATCAATACCCACTATGGTTTTCCACTATTTCCAAACACTCTTCTCTGGTTTTGATCACTTCTTGCTAACTGTAAAAAATCCTTCTTTCCCTACTCGAATTTCCTCTTTTTCCATGCTTACTTGACTCTTACTTTTCCCCCAAACATGATTACACTCAACCCTTGATGTCATAACTAAGAGGACTAACTTCCTCACTCAACCTATTACATGAATTTAATGATTTGAGTGCTTAATAAGTCAAAGGGATAAATGGCTAAATGACAAACTGATTAAATAATATGGCTTAAGACTCAAGGCATATGAAAACCCCCATTAATCCCCCTCTCTTATTGAATCATATCCCCTCATTACTCTGGTCCTTACTTGTCTATAATCAGTGGTGTATTTCATTTTATTATTTTCAATGTACAATGTTTATATATCTTGTCCCCCATCCATTCATAATACTTACAGATATACAATGCTACATCGGGGATCAAAACTGAGGTGTTACATGTGCACAAAAGTATATTTGAGAAAAGGGATTTTGTAACACCCATTTTTTAATAGACATAACGAACAACAAACCATAACACCAAACTTGATAACAGAGTTCGACACAAGTTTGCCTACGTCTCAAGGCCTTTGTCTCGGTAGGGGAGGCTTTCTTATTAATCTTAAATTCTAAAAAATTACATCAGAAGTATCTCAAATGGATTACAAACTGGCCTGGTTCTATTCTTCTCGACATCAAGAATCCAACACAACTGACGGCATTGAAAAAGGCTGAGCGTAGCTCTCGAAAATGGACTCCAAAGTTTGCTTCCCCAATGGCTTCCCTGCATAAAAATGGCTTAAGATTCCAAACTCTTCATCATTATGTTGTTTATGAACCTCCTTAGGCTGTCAAGAACCTTTGGTTTTTATAGATTTTGATTTGGGGGTCACCTCCCAACTTCCTCCCAATATTTGGCCTCAAAAAGGGCTCTAGATCCTCAATTTTGGGAAAAAATCTAATAAAATCAACACATTTAACAATAAAATTCCAAAATCAAAGTTTTAAAACCCGCTTTTGTAAAATATAAGGGTCGTACCCCTGGTCACATGGAGGCACCATGTAGCCTTGGGCTGGGTTGCACCCCTGGTCTTTGTCCCTTGGTCTTTGGTCCTTGGTCGTGTGGCATGTCATATGGCCAAGTGACAGTTCCAAAAACACCCATTGGCAGTAGTAGTCCCCTGGTCCACATCCAAAGGTTACCTAGAAGGTGCCTTGGTCGGCAGGCTATCCTTGTCGACCAGGTGCTTATCCCCCAAATTAGGCGTTATCCAAACTTAAATACAAACTCTACCATATGTTTATCAAGAAAGATTGGTAGCACGAGGAGGTTAGTCCGTTGGTCGCCTGGAAGGTCAAGGGTTCGACCCTAGCGGAGTGAAAAAAAAATGACTAGGCCTTATTGGCCTCATCCGGGGTGCCACGTGGCGCCTTGTGATTGGGCCACATGTCACCATGTGATTTTCCCCGTACACACAATCACTTGCATAGTCAACTTCCCATACCACCATATGTCCTGCCCGGATCTTGCCACATCGCTGCCACTTGTCATCGGTATTTCCACGTTTCAACTTGTCACTGGGCCACGTCATTGTATGGATTTCCACGTCAGTGTCCATACAATCCACGTGTCAAATCCGTGCCATGCCAACTCAGCCTAAAAATGAAAAAAATGACTGACATGTGTCAGCTCCTGGTGTTTCCATGTCACCCTGTTGACATCACCTACCACGTCATGTTGACGTATTGTTGACATCAGCAGTATGGCCTCTGACCGTTGACTTTGACACTCTTTTTTTTTTCCTATTTGGGAAAAAGTTCAGATCACCATAACTTTCGCATATGGTGTCCATTTTCAGAAAAAAAAAAATATATATATATATATATGGCCGGAATTGGCACAACTAGCCCTACGCAATGGCGTTGGTTTCGTTCGATTTTGACAACTTTGAAATTTTGACCTTCTTGGATCCATTTTGGATCATTCCTCCCCACTAATACCTTTTGTTCCTCCAAAAGGGTATTAACCAGTCATCAAGTGCGGGATAGGTCTCCCCACTTGTCCTTTGTCTTTAAACTATGTCATGTGCACTTGTCGCATCATAATCAATTGAATAATAACCATGACAATTGAAAGCATATTGTTAGCCATTTGAACTTGTTCAAATATTCTTGAATCCACTACCATCCATGTAGACAACAATAGCAGTGATAACATCAAAAACATTACTGTAAATGAACCAATATGTTTGATGGGCTTGCACGACATTAACTTATCTTGAAGCAAAGTATGATTGAACGTTCATTCTAAAACCATCTCATGTTCATGCTTAATATCAACTGCTTTACTTGGCACAATTATAGGTGTATTTCTTGCATAAGCTGCCTTCTTTAATTGTTCCATTGTTAGAAGAGATTGATTGGTTTTTATGTGATGAGCATGTACAACATATTATGTCCCTTCTTTAGTTAAGCGATATTGATTATGTTCCGTGTAGAAGATTGCTTTGCGATCATATAAATAAGGGTTTCCTAAGACCATTCCACATGTTTCTAGATGCACCACATCACATATTACTTCATCCGCATACTTAGATGTAATTGCAAACTTCATGATGCCTTGCTTTGTTATGGGCAATTTGTGATCTTTGCTTATCAAATTAAGTGAATAGGGTTTGTGATGCATCTTAGTGTTTAATCCCAATTTCTTAACCACTTCTTCTGAAATTAAGTTAGATTGAGATCCATTATCTATCAATGTATTGATCTTAGTATGTTTCATTATGACCCCTATATGGAACAATTTAATTCTTGAATCAAAACCATCACCAATTTTACCTGTCAAACCATTTGTTGTAATCTTATACTCATCACCTGAATCTGATCCCAAGTCTATTGGTCGTGTTGTTGTTGCAACTTTTTGCCTCCCTTTCCTATATCTGAACCACTTCAGTATTTTTCTCTAGGTACAATTTCCAGCAATGCTCATCACCATGCCCTTCTTTCTTACAATGCTTGCAAGAGAGATTATCTTCCTTCACTATCGTTGAATTTTCTTTCTTCCCATTCCCTTTTCCTTTGCCATCCTTCTTTGAAGATGATTCCCCTGATACACCAACTCCAGTTTTTCTTGTTTCAATATATGTTTCTTGGATAGAAACCTCATCAAGATTAGTAGGTACAAACATAAATACAGTATTACGAATATAAGCAGGAAAACCTCCTATATATTTCATAACAGTTTCTTGTGTAGTCAATGGAACATCTAACATCAAAGGCATCTTACAAAATTCATATGTATATGCATGCACTAATAGTCCTTTTCTTAGCTTTAGACTTTTCCATTCAATTAAATCCTTTTCTTTGTACCCCAAAGGATAGAATTGTTTTCTAAGTGTGGAAATAAAATCATGCCATGATGGAAAAATATTACCAACTTGTTGAGTTCCATGTTGCATCTTACTTTTCCACCAGATGAGAGTTGTGCCCTCAAGACGAAGCGATGCCAATCTAATTTTGGTTGCCTCATATTTGATTTGCTGCACATTACAATATACATCTATCTGTCTAACCCAGTTATCAAGTTTCTCAGCATTAACTTCACCATCATACATAGGCAAAACAAATTTTACATCAAGTTTAAGTAATGGCATATCAGGCTTATGTTTATGAGAATATTTTCTTGCAGTAGAATTTGAACTTGTACTTGAAGAAGAAGAAGATGGAGGTGATGGAGGTGAAAAAGGAGTTTTAGGAGGGTCCTCTCCTTCTTCACTTTTGGCTTGCTTTGAATATTCCCCTAGAACAGGTCTCTTCCATTCCAAGTAATCATCATACAACACTTTTACCATCTCCGACATGGAAAAGAAAGTTCTTTGAAACTCTCTTTCGTTTTAGGAAAGTCCTTCTTCCGATGCCATATTCTCAATTTGAGATGTCCTCTTTCTTGATCCAATCTCAGGATATCCTTATACAAGCTCTCCCTCACCACAACTTATCGTTTCCCTGGTAATCATGCAAACTCAAACAACCAACTGTCAACCTGCTCTAATACCACTTGATCCAAAAATTGATCTTTTAAAGACTATGGTTAAGTTTATGCATGAGTTGATTTACCATTTAGGAATTAAGAGAAGAAGAATATTTTAATGAAAGAATGTTGCAGCGATCATAAAGAATGCAGAATAGAAAATATGCATAAGGAACAACAAACCATAACACCAAGCTTGATAACGGAGTTCGACACAAGTTTGCCTACGTCTTCAGGCCTTTGTCTCAGTGGGGGAGGATTTCTTATTAATATTCAATGCTGAAAAATTACATTAGAAGTATCTCAAATGGATTACAAACTAGTTTGATTGTGTTTTTCTTGACCTCAAGAATCCAACACAACTAAGGGCACTGAAAAAGGTTGAGCGTAGCTCCTGGAAATGGCCTCCAAAGTTCACTTCCTCAATGGCTTCCCTACATAAAAATGGCTTAAGATTCCAAACTCTTTAGTATTTTGTTATTTTTGAACCTCTTTAGGTTGTCAAGAACCTCTGGGTTTTATATATTTTGAGTTCGGGGTCACCTCCCAACTTCCTCCCAAGATTTGGCCTCAAAAGGGGCTCTGGATCCTCAATTTTGGGCAAAACTCCAATAAAATCAGCACATTTAACAATAAAAAATCCAAAACCAAAGTTTTAAAACCCAGTTTTGCAAATTATAAGGGTTGTGCCCCTTTTCCCTTGGACCCCTGGTCACATGGAGGCACCATGTGGCCTCGGGTTGGGTTGTGCCCTTGGTCGTTGCCCCTTGGTCTTCATTCCTTGGTCACATGGTATGTCATATGGCTAAGTGCCAGTTCCAACAACACCTACTGGCAGTAGTAGTCCCCTGGTCTGTAGGGCATGGTCACCTAGAAGGAGCCTTGGTAGGCGGGCTAGTCCTGTCGATCGAGCTCTTATCCCTTGAATCCAGTTTTATCCAAACTTAAATACAAACTCTTCTATATGATTATCAAGAAACACTGGTATCCCAATCAGTTAGCATGAGGAGGTTAGTTCGTTGATCGTTTGGAAGCTCGGGGGTTCGACCCTCGTGGAGTGAAACAATTTTTTTGACCAGGCCTTATTAGACTCATCTGAGGTGCCACATGGTGCCCTGTTATTGGGCCATGTGTCACCCTGTGATTTTCCCCTTACACAGTCACCTGCATAGTCAGTTGCATGTACCACCATGTGTCCTACCCGGACCTTGCCACATCACTGCCACTTGTCATCTGTACAGACATGCATCAACCTGTCGTTGGCCCATGTCATTGTACGGACTGCTACATTAGTGTCCATATAGTCCACGTGTCAAATCCATACAGTACCAACTCAACCTGAAAACGCTAAAATGAATGACATGTGTCAGCTCCTGGTGCTACCACGTCACCCTGCTAATATCATCATGACATCATGCTAACGTCACCTGCCACATCATGTTGACGTCAGCAATATGGCCTCTGACAGTTGACTTTGACTTTATTTTTTGCATGTTTGGGAAAAAATTCAGATCGCCATAACTTTCGCATACGGTGTCCATTTTCAGAAAAAAGATATATATATGGTCGGAATCGGCACGACAATCCCTACAATCCTAGATCCATTTTGGATCATTCTAGATCGACAATCCTAGATCCATTTTGGATCATTCTAACACCCATTTTTTAATCCCCAGATTATATGTAATTAATCATGATTAATGATCGCCATGCCATGGCATATAAACATTGTAAAATGTATAATTGTCTAATGAGATATGTCACACAACTGACTAAAGGGTGGATCACACATACTAGCCATGATACCACGAGAGGGATTAGTGAGGGGCATAGAAAGGGGATTCATGTGCTAAGGACCCCAAGCCACCTTAATTAAATTATGTTGGGGGAAAATACCATAATTCCCTATATCTTCCAACTGAAGAAAATCAATTAAATAAAGTTATAGTTGGTAGTTGAATGACCCCAACATAAATGCATGAGTGTGAATGTAGGGTACATCCATGGATAATTGTGGATTAACACGAACAACAGCTCGAAGAGAAGCTTGAGGAAAAATCCTTGAGAAGAATCATGGAGGAGAATCCACGAGTGTGTGCTAAGGGAGAACAGAGATCTGGTTTAAAAAAGAACATGTACAGATTATGTTGGGCATGCGTAGGAGAGAGCTCATGCAGTAGAGGCAGAGCTTGTGTAGCAAAGGAATGTGCAAAGCATACATATGAAAAATCAAAGAAATATTTTTGGTTCGTGGTTGGTTTGAAAACCAAACTCAACCTGAGCTAAGAGGGTCATGGGCTTGATGCTTGTTGGACATAAATCAACACTAGAAGGGGAGGGTGCTGAGGGATGGTGTATCTGTGAAAGAAATGCTTTTGAAAAGGAAATCTAGCTCATAAGGCATTTGATAAACCCGTGGAGGCCTTGGTCATGGTGGGTATAAGGGGTTTTCAACCAGTGAATATTGTGAAGGAGAGTGTCCTTCACACTTCAATTTTATCTGAGAGTCTGAGGAATCCCCTAGTGGTATCATGGTATGGCACAAGGGTGGCTAGATTATAGAGAGGAACAGTGTATCTAAGTGTATGGTTGGGTGTAAAAGCACTCACCTACAGTCAGTTGGTTGGTTGACAGCTTGTAAATAGATAAGTCTCCCTTGTGACCTCTTTCATGCTATGTAAAATATATAAATATGCATGCTTGTATAGTAAATGAAATAGTGTGATTATGAGCATGAATCTGTAAGGATGGTGAATGATTGTATGTCTATGATTCTTGTGTGAGAGTAATTTACCCTTTGGGTTTGTTTTCTGTATGCAATTTCCTTAAGACTTTAGAGGTGTTCTAGATTGTTTGTGCATGAAATGGAAAGGGTGTGTTCTATGCATTTTTATGGGGCTAAAAGTTGAAATTTGGAAACAGTTTTTCCCCTTTAACCTTTGATGTAAACTATCGTAGTACATGAAAAAACTCCAAGCATGCGGGTTGGCAGGATCATGAGAACCAAAATACCCCTTTTTACTTGAAGGTTCTCGGGCGCAGAATTTACAGAGTGGCATAGCAGAACCCTAGGAATGGGGAGGTCCTACTAACACGGTTCCATGTGACAGTGACTTGGACAATTTCCAGTGGCAAGGCCATCATGGTAAGCTCCAAAAGTGTGGGACTGGAG
Source organism: Picea sitchensis (assembly GCA_010110895.2). Lineage (NCBI taxonomy): Eukaryota > Viridiplantae > Streptophyta > Pinopsida > Pinales > Pinaceae > Picea > Picea sitchensis. Next base: position 16,902 of record SNQJ01S0151541.1, read on the forward strand.
TTGTAGATAACCATTCCATTCGAGCCTTTAATATTTTAATGAAAGAAAGCAAGGAAAATTGACTAAGTGTTGGGGTAAATCCTAACCGTTCATCGAAAACTAAGATTTGATCCCAACCGTTCATTGGAAACTAAGATTTGATCCCAACTGTTCATCGAATATCGTCAATTGGCAGGGACATGTCCAAGGAGAGGGTCTCTTAGGGTCCTAACCCGCACATAGGTAGAACAATATATTTCGATGTATTAAAGGTCAATATTAATAATGCCTTTCAATAAAATAGAATAAGGCGGATGTAAGAATACCTAATAGAATCTTTTGCTTCTAGAAGGATCTTCCTCTAGATGCTTCTTTTTAGTATAAATAGGAGTCGAGGGTATGAGAACCCTAGCTTGGATATTATTGTAATAGAGCTCTGCTCAACTGGAGGTTTCCCCCTTGAAGAGGCCCGCGAACATTGATTTCAGATTCAAAGTGTTATTTATGTTATTATTCTCTTATCATTTCAGTGCTATTGTGGTGAATCTTCTGGTTATATTGTTGCTATTCTACCATTTCTAGCATTTTATTTATGTTCTGCATACATTTTATATTTGGTATATTCCAATTGGTATCAGAGCACTTTCCTCAGCAGAAAGTGTGGGTTAAATTATTTTTTTCAGGGTAGAGACGTATTCCAGTTTCTTTAAGCCACAGAGATCTGTCGTTACGCGCATGAACCCGCGGTTGAGGGATTCATACACGTAAGAAATACAAGTGGTACTTAAGCACACATTTGTTGGCCACCCTTGTAACCCTTGTTGGTACCCCTTCGAGTGGTAGCGCATCATATAGCACCTGTGTACGGATTGACCTATATTACCTGAAGCCCTCTTTAGATAAACTGATTGGACGCCTGACTGTTATAGTGTCATCGAGAACAGCACTTCGGAAGATACTCTCTAGTACCTGGGTAGTCGGGTAGTATGGCTAAGGGTATGGTCTACCCTCCTTATTTAGTGCCCTGAGATATTGGGTCGAGTACTACTGTTGGACCCCACACATATATCAGAGAGCTATAGCACAGGGCAAACCCTTGTCTGTAGAACCCTTGAATACCTAACCCTCGGGGACAGAAACATAAACAAATTAAAATAGACAAGATCTATTGTCGCACAAATGTGTTCGGGTTTCCAAGTAAATACACATTTATTTTTGGTTAAGCATTTGGACATTTCCTCTCTGCATTATTCTTCAAACCGGAGTATAACTCTGCAGGTGAAAAAAAAATGGTGACTAAATGGAATGTGTGTCTCCAAATTGGTGACTACCACCTGAAATCCCATATGTTTGCTATCGACATGGGAGGTTGTGACATTGTATTGGGTGCAGACTGGTTAAGGACTTTGGGTCCCATTCTCATGGATTTTAAAGACTTAACCATGCAATTCGACCAGGAGGGCCACCAATATAAGTTCCAATGCATCACCACCAGTTCACCTGAGATCATTAGTTCCCATCGCATGGAAAAGCTGCTCAAAAAAGGTCATTCTGGTTTTATCGCCCAACTCCATGCCATACAAGTAACAGAGACACCCTCGGTCCCGCAAGACCTCCAAGCCATCCTTTATAAACATCAATTGGTTTTTTCCACTCCCCAAGGAATCCCTCCTTCCCGTGGTGTTCATGATCATTCCATTCCCCTTGTACCAGGAAGCCTTCCTCCCAATATCCATCTGTATCGTCACCCCTTTTCCAAAAAAAAATGAAATTGAGAAAATGGTCCAGGAACTCCTTAATGCAGGTGTTATCCGCCATAGTACAAGCCCCTATTCATCTCCTATGGTCATGGTCCTAAAGAAATAAGGTTCTTAGCAAATGTTTCCTAACTTACGTGCCCTCAACAAACTTACCATCAAAGACAAATTCCCCATTCCTATCATTGATGACCTCTTGGATGAATTGAGTGGCGCCCAATTCTTCACTAAACTGGATCTTCATTCGAGCTACCATTAGATACATATGAAAGAGGCAGACATTCCCAAGACTGCCTTTACAACTCATGAGGGCCAGTATGATTTTTTGGTCATGCCCTTTGGCTTGTGTAATTCCCTCTCCACCTTCCAAAGCCTCATAAATCATGTCTTCTATCCTTTTCCCTACCATTTTGTCTTAGTTTTCTTTAATGATATCCTCATCTATAGAAAAACCTGGACAAACCA
>SNQJ01S0151541.1:19112-29859 GCA_010110895.2 Picea sitchensis
TCAGCAAGTTTAGATAGAATGATTTCTTTTACTACAACACTAAGTGCTTTTGGAATTGAGCATATATAGTGCGCAGCTATCTTTGAAACAAAAGACTTCCCTGGGTTGATAATTTATGTTTTACTTGGTTGTTTGAAATTAATTGAGCAATTATAGTGACCAACAGGTTCCTAACCCGCACATAGGTAGAACAATATATTCGAATGTAATAAAAGTCAATATTAATAAGGCCTTTCAGTAAAATAGAATAAGGTGGATGTAAGAAGACCTAATAGAAGCTTCTGCTTCTAGAAGGATCTTCCTCTAGATGCTTCTTTTTAGTATAAATAGGAGTCGAGGGTATGAGAACCCTAGATTGGATATTATTGTAATAGAGATCTTCTCAACTAGAGGTTTCCCCCTCGAAGAGGCCCGTGAACATTGCTTTCAGATTCAAAGTGTTATTTCTGTTATTATTCTCTTATCATTTCAGTGCTATTGTGGTGAATGTTCTGGTTATATTGTTATTATTCTGCCATTTCTAGCATTTTATTTATGTTCTGCATACATTTTATATCTGGTATATTCCAGGGTCTACTAGAGGATTAATCCACATGGTGCGTGAATTGCAGGTTGCAGATAGACCTAGAGGTGTGGAAAAAATGTTGAGCTCGAAGGCGTGAGGCGACAAGACTTGCGGTCTATGGGCTATGGCAAGAACTAGTTAAGTGTCGAGGGGAGATATCGATCATCCATCATAAAGTGGGGGTTGAGATCAACCATCCATGGAGAATACTTGCAAGATGTAGGCTTTTGAGGTGAGGTATGTAGAGAAGATTCTACGAGGACAGAATTTGATTGGTCCACAAGTCATGGGATGTAGAAAAAATGGAAAGCTCAACAATGTGAACTTTGTTGGAAAAGGTTATGAGCACAAGCCTAGGATTGTTGAGAACCTTTGATTTAGTGGGAGACATATCCATACCATTGGATCTTTTGGGAAAAAGGGTCAACTAAGTAATCTGTTGGTTAAAGGACGTGCATATTTGGGAGACCACGAGGATCTGGATCATTGATCTCGATCAATATGAGTTATTTTGATCTTCCCAAGAAGGAGATCTATAGGAGAAGGTGACTACGCAATCCATAGCTCGGCTTCTGACAAAAAACTCTCCTCCGGGGTGCAAATCTGAACAGGGGCGCACCATTAGTTTGGGTGACCAAGAAAATGGGGATCCAGACTAGGGTGATACGAGAGTGGCCAAGAGGTTTTGGCGATCTCAGAGTGACCTCCGGGGATTAGTGGGAGAATCCCAGTGCATCCATGGAAGAGGGTGCACTCACTTCATTCCCACAAAGAATAAACCAGCAAGGGCACAAACCCCAGTTGGTGCGCCCTCCCTTCTGCCTTAGAAAACTTGAAGGAAATGATTTTCTCCCTGAGAGAGTGGCTAGCTAATGAGATAAGCTTGCTCTCAGAGGTGGAAGCATGGAAAATGAAGTCACCAGGAGGCAGCCATTAAGGAAGGTGCACTGATTATTCTTCAGAAACCCTAAAAATGAAATTGTCGTGAATGTAAAATGCAAACTCAGAAAAGAAAACAACCAAGACACATAGATTCAGAAGAAAAGGTAAGAATGCTTTATTTTAGTCCTGGTTCACCTTATATACCAAGGGAACCATTTATTTTACATATATTTAATTCATCATCAAAAGGTGAAGAAGTGTTGTGCCTAGGTGATTGACTTGTGCGCCCTAGGTGGGTGTTCCCCTAGGTGGCCTCCTTGGCCCAACTCCTCCCTGTTTAGATCTAGAAGCATCCCGGCTTCCATGAGAAGATGTGGAAACTTGTTGTGCAATACATCAATTGTGATCCACTTTGCCTGAGATGGATTTTGGCCTTGGCGGGCTACCAGATATGAAGTGTAAGTCTGGTGTCGTGTAGAGCGACTTCAAGTGTCCAGTATAGTGTCTTTGGACAATGGGAGTTGGAAATCAGGAATGTTGTCCACTAGATGAGTGATGGTGACTAGTTCTTCCAAGAGGGAAGGCTCAAACAAATTTAAGTGATTTACATTAATGACATTGTGGATTTCCAGTTGTGGTGGCAGATCCAACCTATATGCATTTTCTCCAATCTTGTCGAGTATTGTATACGGACCATATCTGATTGGCAGAAGCTTGTGATGGTGGCCTTTGAAGCACTTCTTATCCAACTGTAACCAGACTTAATCCTCTGGTTGAAAGGTCATGAAGGTTATTTGTTTGTCATGGCATTGCTTGGCATGATCTTGGGCTGCTTTGAGTGTTGTTGTCACTGCATTGTGGCGTTGTGCAATTTGTTGGAGAAATCGTTGTGCTGACAGTTGTTCCTGTTGTTGATGGAAGGTACCTTGAGGAGCCCAAGTGAGTGGAAGCTCTGTTGGAGATGTTGGTTGGAAGCCCAAACAAACTTCAAAAGGTGAAAAGCATGTAGAAGAATGTGATGCCTTGTTGTAGCTATGCTGGAGAATGTGTAAGTAATTGTCCCATTGTTTGTTGAGCCCAAAGTCAATTCAGAGAGAATGCACCAAGATTCTATTGACAAGCTTTGTTTGGCCATCCGTTTGAGGATGGAATGCAGTAGAAAACTTGAGGTGGCACCCCAATATTGCCCATATGGTCTTCCAAAATGTACTGAGGAAGCAAGAATCTATGTCTGAGATGATACTACTTGGGAGGCCAAAATGGAGCCAGACATGACAGAAATAGAGTTCCGTTGTTTGTGTTGTTGTAGTAGTCTTTTTGCATGGGATAAAAAGTGCCATTTTTCTGAAGCGGCATACCACTACCTAGATTGCATCATGTTTATTTTGGGTTGTTGGAAGTTCACTTAGGAAGTCCATTGAGATTGACTCCCAAGGCCGAGAAGGAAGCGGAAGTGGTTGATACAACCCATGCTTCTGGTTGGATGGCTTGGATTGTGAGCATAAGTCACAAGCTCTGATAAATTTTTCAACTTGAGGCTGCAAGAAAGGCCAATGAAAATGGCGTTGTAGATGTTGGGTGGTCTTTGTGGTCCCAGAGTGGCCCGCATAGGTTGAATCATGTGCTTCCCCGATGAGCAAGAGGTGGTCTTCTGAGTGTGGAACGCATAGAAAATTCAACTTATATAGCCACCCATCCTGAATAGTGTAGTCTAGGAAGGGGGTCTGATTGATCACTGTGGATCTTTGAAAATCTTCCCAAATCTCTCGAAAGTCGGTGTCAATAGCATATTGATCTTTCCATGTGTCATAAGTAGCACAACGTACTTCTAGAATGGAAATAAATAGAGTGGGAGGTCGACTCAGCAAATCAACAATTTTATTAGAAATGCCTTTCTTGTATCTTATGACTAAGTGAAATTGTTGAATGTAGGAGACCCATTTAAGGTGCCTTTGTTCCTGAATCTTCGATTGAGAGTTGATGAAAATCAAAGGGTGGTGGTCGATATGCAGAATGGTTTCTTTACCCAACAAATAATGCCTCCATTGTTTGAGTGCTTGCACCAGACTATAAAATTCCTTGTCATAGGTACTATAATTTTTCTATGCCTCGGATAGGGTTTCAGAGTGGTAAGCAATGGGGTGTCCTCCCTAATTAAGTACGACACCAATAGCATATTGTGAGGCGTCAGACTCAATCTCAAAGAGTTGGGAGAGGTCTGGTAGATGTAAAACAGGGGATGAGCAGAGGGCGTCTTTGAGCTGAGCAAAGTGAGTAGTTTATTCTTTATTCCAGATGAATGTAGAAGAAGTATTTGAGAGCTGATGAAAAGGTCGAGCAAGATTTGAAAAAGAGGGAATGAACTTATGATGGAAATTGATGCCACCCAAAAAAAAAATCAACTCCTTAGCTGAAGAAGGTAGAGTCCATTGTTTCAATGCTTGGATGCGAGCTGGATCTGGTTGAATACCCTTTGAGATGACCACAAAGTCGAGATAGGGGACTGAAGTTTTACCAAAATATGATTTCTTCTCTTTGACTTGCAACTTGTGTTCTTGGAGAATTTGGAGAACTTGTCGGACATGTTGCATGTGAGTGTCCCGTGTCTGACTAAAGATGAGAATGTCATCTAAGTAGATGACCACAAATAGACCCAAATGTTCTTTGAAGATGTCATTGATGAGCCTCATGAAAGTGGATGAGGTGTTGGTGAGACCGAAAGGCATGACTTTCCACTCAAAAAGACCAAATTTGGTCTTGAACGTTGTTTTCCAAACATCATCTAGGCTCATTCGAACTTGATGGTAGCCAGCTATCAAATCCAATTTAGTAAACCACTTAGCTCCTTGGAGGGTTTCAATTAGTTCCTCAATCTGTGGAAGGGGGTAACGGTTTTTTATTGTGGCTTTCTTCAAGGCTCGGTAATCCGTGACAAGGTGCATTTCTGAGGTATCTCGTTTAGGGATGAAAAAGTCAGCAGAAGCACAGGGAGAAGATGAAGGTTGGATGTGGCCAGAGTTGATGAGGTTGATCATTTGTCTTTACATTTCCTCTGTTTATGTTTGGGCCAACCGGTAAGTAGGGGCATTAGGTAAGGCAGATACGGGGATGAGATGAATGGAATGGTTAATGTGGTGGGAGGGGGGAAGTCCTTCCGGAGGTTGAAATACCTCTGCGAACTCGTGGAGGAGGGGAGTCATAGTTTCAGGAATAGGGTGTGTTGTATTGTTTGGTGTTATTGGGTGCACCAAACAGAGAGAGACACATTGGTTTAAGTGTACATGTGGGATTTTTTCTTTGGTAGAAGGGGGTTCGGGTTTTGCTGCAGTTAAGATATAAGTGTGACCTTCTTTGGTAATTTTGTACTGGCGGGATTTGGCTATATAGATAGCATTTATTTGGGTTTGGTATGGGATACCAAGTAGCAAATATGCACAATCTAAGGGGGAGACATCACAGAGAACAGTATCTTTGAATTGTCCTATGGCGAAAGTGACCAGACAATGCTTGGAAACTAGGAGGCGAGGGCCATCCTTTTGGACCCATCCGAGTTGATAGGGTTTTGGATGTGGAGTGGTGACAAGATTAAGTCAGTTGACAAGGGCTTGAGACACCCAATTTTTCTGGCTTCCATTGTCCATAATCAGTAAAGCCAAGGCATTTTTTATTTGGCAGTTATGGGTGAAGAGGGGTTGGGTGGATGCGTTCGAATCTTCCTGGGTCATTAGAAACAATGAGGGATATACTTATGTGGGATTTTCCAGAGGAACTTATTCGATATCTTCTACTTGGGAAGGCACAATGAGCTCAGTGAGTAGAGTCTTGTTGGTTTTTAGATTTTGGAGGATTCGACAATCTGATGAATTGTGTGAAGTAGTTTTGTGGAATGAACACCAGGGTGTCTTTGTAGTTGTATTAGGTGTGGGGTTTTGAGTCCGAGGAGGTGGAAAGTGGGTTGAGGGATGGGATTTGGATGGTTGAGAGGCGGGGTCATTGGTGTAAGGGAGGGACTGAGGAATACGACCTATAGAAGCGACTTTCCTTTCTATAGCCAAAGATATCTGAAATTTTTTATCTAAAGTTGGATTTTCAAGTAAGAGGTGCATCTTGTAGAAGAAGTCTATGTAGCCTTGCACTCCTTGTGAAGGGAGTTGTCGAAGTTGGTGCCATTTGATCCATAAGGATTGCACATACCCAGGTAGGTAGAAGCAATTTCTCAAAGCTTAGAAAATTCGAGCCCGGGTTTTGATGGATTGTGAAGTAGAGGATTCTAGAGCATCCTTGATCTTTATCACAAATTTGGTCTTCTCTTGCTCTGTATCCCACCAAGTTTGTTCCAGTCCTTCGAATTGCAAGGAAGAAATATGGAGTTTTCTTTCCTCGGTAAGGCCTGGACATGTATTGAAATAGGTGGATAGGCTACGGATCCAAGAATCCACAATTTCACCATTCGTTTGCCCAACAAACTTGGGTAGTTGGATTCGAGTATCCAACCGGAATGAATCTGGATTGTTTTGTTGTTGCATTTTGAGCAGCTCATTGAGGATGGAGGAAAGATCTTGGACGGGATTTGATGTGTTGGAATCTGAGTCGACTTCCAAAGGATCTTTACATGGAGGCATTGTGAGACCAACTGAAGAGAAAAGCACCCCTATGTTGCAATGTTGAACAGAGGACTCAAAACCCTGAGGCAACGAATCTTGAATTGGTCTAGAGGGAGAGATTTGTATTGTTTTAGATCTATGGAGCTCCTCTATTTGGAAATAGAGATGTGGACGCCCTAGGGGATTATGAGATCTGTGGATCTTCTTGCATAAAATGGAAACCTTGGAATGGGCAAACTCTAGATTATTTCATGAAAACCCCAAAAAACAAAATTGGCTCAATCTTCAAGATTGGAAGATTTTCCATGGATATTGAGGCTCTGATAGAAATTGATCTGCCCAAGAAGGCGATATACAAGAGAAGGTTACCACGCAAGCCATATCTCAGCTACTAACCAAAAACTCTCCTCATGGGCGCAAATCTGAACAGGGGCGCACCATTAGTTTGGGTGACCAAGCAAATGGGGATCCAGATCGGGGTGATCCGAGAGTGGCCAAGAGGTTTTGGTGATATCAGAGTGACCTCTAGGGATTAGTGGGAGAAGCCCAGTGAAACCATGGAAGAGGGTGCACTCACTTCATTCCCACAAAGAAGAAACCAGCAAGGGCACAAACCCCAATCGGTGCGCCCTCCCTTATGCCTCAGAAAACTCGAAGGAAATGATTTTCTCCCTGAGAGAGTGGCTATATAATGAGATAATATTTCTCTCAAAGGTGGAAGCATGGAAAACAGAGTCACCATGAGGCAGCCATGAAGGAAGGTGCACTGGTTATTCTTCAGAAACCCTAAAAACGAAATTGTCGTGAATGTAAAATGCAAACTCAGAAAAGAAAAAAACCAAGACACATAGCTTCAGAAGAAAAGGTAAGAATTCTTTATTTTAGTCCCATTTCACCTTATATACCAAGGGAACCATTTATTTTACATATATTTAATTCATCATCAAAAGGTGAAGAAGTGTTGCGCCTAGGTGATTGACTTGTGCGCCCTAGGTGGGCCATCCCCTAGGTGGCCTCCTTGGCCCATATTCAATCTCGTGAGAAGCATGTTTATGTGGGTTGAGACCTGTGGGAATATTTTTGAGTGTGTCAATTTCAATAAGGCCACGAGCGTGATCCCAAACAAGCAATATTCGGCGGATCACCAGGGGATGGATCAAAATCGTCAAATTGATCGGGCCCTGTGACCAAGTAAAGATCATGTGGTTTAGAGAACATGTAGTGATGTGAGTTGTTGGTTGGAACAAGTGTCGACCATCCAATCTATCTGATGTGCAACTTGCCTCGGAAGGGGCCCAAAGTGTGAAGGATTCCACATCAACCTACTGAGTTAGTGTGCCACATTGGCGTGTTGATGGGTGTTCTATATGCACTAAAAAACACTAAAAACCCTCAATTAAATTGTCAACCCAGGGTAAGTAAACTTAGAGTTGTAGTACTATATGTGCCAAGGCAGAAAGGCTAGAGGTAGTATAGTCTAACTAAAGAAATGGGCTATCTAAGGGCTAATCTACTCAAGCAAAGACCACTAATGATCAAACCCTATTAAGAAACTTAAACTATTTATCCTAAGTAACTTTTGAACAAAGGATCGATGGATAGTCCTAAGAAAGAAAATGAAAACCCTACTTAAAGAAAATTAACTTAATCATTACAAATAAGCAAAAGCAAACTATCTATTCAATCTACCTAATAGGCAATAACAACAGCAAACTACTTTAATTAACCTACTCAGATTCGATAAGCAATTATCCTATTAAAGAAAATAAACAAGCAGGCAACTACCCTATTAAATCAAATAAACAAGAAAGCAACTACCCTATCAAAGCAAGTAACAAGCAAGCAATCAACTAACTAACCTATGATAACTTCTACAGCAAGTAAACTAATCAAAATTACTCAATAAGCAACTAATCAAACTAATAAGCAAGTGAACTCTATTCTTAAATTAAACTTCACAATTACTTCTAATTTACGAAAGGAAATCTTAGTCTACTAAATTCAAAGCATCGTGGCAATAAAAGTAATCAACAACTATTCTTTAATCTACGAAAATAAAACTATTCTTTAATCTACCAAAGCAAGAAAATTATTCTCTAATCTACCAAAGCAAGAAAACTCAAATATAGTGTTGATGGTTATGCCTCTGGTGTCTTATAATATCACGATGGCATTTAACAATTAACGATAACTCAAGAGGTATAAACTCAATATTGACTTCGATAGAAAAGTGAAAAGTGTGAATTAGGCAATCTAATGAGAACTTAGCCATTATAGAAGCAACATCAACTATCTTGCATATCCATGTGATTATTCAATCATGCATTAATCATCAACGGTATAAAAACACTATTCTATTTAATTCAATTGCATTCTATGCTAATTAAGAAAATTCATACTACTTAGATTCATGACTGAACTAAACTAAATAATCAATCTTTGAATTAAAATTGAAATCTAGATCTAGAAAAGGAAATTGCATAAAGTAAACTAGACTAATTCTATTTTAACAATTCAAATTGCAAAAGAGGAAATGTTCATAAATCATAAATCAAATTCTATTTCTATTTTAGCACATAACAAGTAAATAAATAAGAAAACTATATAACAACTAGATGAGCAAACTAAATAGCAATTAGATAAACAAACTAGCAATGAAAACTAAAATTGACAATTATCTATCCACCGAAGCTTGCCAAAGAAACCATAAACTAGAAACTTTGTTTTTACTCTGTTTTAATACTCTATTTCAGCATAAAGAAAATCTAGTTATCCTCTAATTATACACAAGGTTAGTAACTAAGAACTTTCAAGTTCATTTCCTATCAACTAACAGATCATTGCATATTAACACTAGCCTCCATAATAACCTGCAAAACTGAACTAAACTAATTAAATTATGATCAATTTATATAGTAAATAAACACAATAAAAACTCATGTACAGGAAATAAACAAAATGACGATTACACTACTCAAATTCACAAGAAAACTAACTAAATATTCACCCAGACTGTTGGTGGGCCCCCCAGCAGGTCGTGGCTACTCTTCAAGGATGAATCACGAGCTCAGTTAACACAATTTCAACATTTAAAACCAAAAATGCAGTTTTACACAGTTTTAGCAAAATACGTCTAGAATTGGAAAAACAGAGCTTAACTATTCTTCTGATCTCCTCTAAATTTATGACCATTGATGTGGTATTTATAATGTTTACAAGCTGAGATTTTGACCACTGGAAGGGTCGACCTCCTCTAAAAACAGCAAATTGCATTCAATGCGTCTTAATCGTCGGTGACTTCTAGAAACAAGGCGAGCCAATAATCGCCCAGCATAACAACCCAATCTGAGTTGTTAGAAGCTCAGTATATGGAGGCCATGAGCACAAAGAAAACCCATGTCTTTGATTCACCCATCGTTGGTCGTTGATATGATAACCGCCAAATCGCCCATGGTTTTAGTGTAGGGAAGAGTGTCGAACGGAGTACCGGACAGAGTGTCAGATACAAAAACGACCTGCGATTTTTCCCTGTGACACACAGAACGCGAATTAGTTTCCTGAAATCATTAAAACATGTTGAATTATACCCAAAACCATCATAAAACATTAATCATGCATACATGGTATGAACCACGGTGATTTAACACAAAAACTCTTCAAAACAGGAAAATGCACATACACATTTGGCCAAAAAGGATCTAATTATCGTTATTAAAATAACCATATCATGGGCCCAACACATGCCATGTCAAGGGACACTTCAGCAAGGATAAATAGGGTTTGAGACTGCCACGTGGCAGGTGACACGTGGAGGGGGACAATTGTCCTCCTATTATGGATTCAGTATTAAGAGAAGGGTCGTTATTGGTCGAGCAGTTTTAATTCTAAAAAGGATAAGGGCCATTGATCTCGGTTGATCTAGACCATTCGATCTATCGGAAAGACAATTTTTGGAAGTTGGGTTTCAGAAGGTTTTGCAAGGTTGGCATGGATTGAAGCTTTCAATAGGGAGAACCTGACAAGATGAGGATCGTCGATCTACTGAAGATCCAGACCAAATAGATTTGGGGCATCGATTTCACCATGGACCCAGTCTGTTGAAAATCGATCAGATTTTTTTGTGCATGTTAACAGTTGCATAGATTGGGGACTTTGCAGAGATCTGGACCATTGATCATAATCAATCTAGGCCTTCAAATTGTTCACTAGGTTTCCTTCAAAAGGAATGGCTTGGGAATGTTTTCCGACATTTTAATTCTGAAGAAGGGAATACGATAGGCATGTTCGACAACACAGGTATTCCAACAAAGGACGAACACCTTCAGTAACCACTCACATAACCAGATCAAAGATCAACACACCGATTTTTTCACGTGGTAAAACCCCTACGGGGAAACATCCACGGCCCCAACCAACGTGGCCACTTGGAGCAGTTTATTAATGCAAAGAAAAATATTACAGAGAGTTTCTCACAATCAATCATCGGAAAATGACCCTCCATGCTCTTTAAATAGAGATCATGGACCAATCAAGTGTTAAGCCACGGATCAATGGTCGTTAAGATCGAGGAGAGTATGAACCGTCAGATCACTCTATGTCGGGAACATATCGTGACCGTCAGATTTCCTAACTACAAATACATACTAATGCATACTAAAGAAACACACTAGAAAACACACTTTTACCTAACGACACA
>SNQJ01S0151541.1:42181-52617 GCA_010110895.2 Picea sitchensis
GGAGGATGAAGTGTTTTGGTGATGTGTTCTAAGGTATGTTATTTTCAGGTCATCTTACCATTTTTGCTATAACTTTTTTTCTAGAATGATTCAGATGGTGAAATTGCTATGGTATTGAGAAGACATATCACGGTACCTATGGTAAAAATTTCATCTTTTTATTCGCTATAATTATGGAGGTACACTCTATGGAATATAGGGTTTTTTACCAGTCCTGAAGCTAGTCAATAAACAAGTGTTTCGGGTAAAATAGTCATAACTTATTCATAGATAATCCAAATGAAGTGGAAAAAATTGAATTGGAAAGAGTACGGACTTTAGTTTCTTATGTGAAAGTTTCAGAATCTGATGTTAAATATTGAGCGCGGGGCATTCTGTGCAAGTCCGGTCTCCTGAATAAACCAGAATTGAACAAAGTCTACCATTCTCTCTATAACTTGTTTTTGGGTGGAAGGAAGGGGCAAGGATTGAGAGTTAAATCCTCTATTGATATTGGAGTACTATATATTCCTCTTGGAGGTTTATCCCTCCCTTTACATTTGGAAGTTGTTTCTACCTTTGGAAGTCATTACTTCCCTTGAACAATAACTATTGATTATTTCTCATATATTGTGCATGGTGTATTGTGGTGTATTGGTGTAACTCTTATACTATTGTTCATTTCTCATTGGACATAATTGAATGGTTTAAGTATAAGTTGAAAAAGGTTTTAAATTTTACTTGATATTGATTCACCCCCCTCTCAGTATCAACAATTAAAATGAGGGGATGTCTTACTAAGGTGATAGTGGTATAATTTCCTATAGTTACACGGATTTGGGGACTAGTGTTGGGACTTTGGCATAAGTACAAATCCTGTGATAATAGGAATTATTGAAGGTTGAGTCTTTACATATGGTATCAAAGCTATATTTTTTGGGGGGAACTTGAGAATGAAGGATTAGGCGTTGACATAGGTAGTTGATTGAGGGATCAGTGAGTTCCCAGTTTTGTTGATTGAAGGATTGGTTGGAAGGAGAGTCGTCTACCACACTTAGTTGTGGTCGGATAGATAAAAATTGGAGCACAACGGTTATACATTCATCTCATTGTAAGTGGGTTGATCTCTTAAACTTTTAGGTAATACTCTCACCACTCACTCATTCTTGTGGATTATGCAATAAAAATTAATCTATCTTTATTTTTACGAGTTAATTGTTGCAAATTACTTGTTCAATTTATGCAATTGGAGCCTTGTTGTGCAACCTTAATGCATATGATCCCTTATGAAACTAAACGCACCAAAACCATGTGAATGTCTAATTTTTAATAAGATATGTTTGTATGTACTCATTAAATTGTTAAACTTGATTACATGAAAAATATACATCCAAGAATGTAAAGGATGTGCATGCTATAATGAGAATGAGTAGTCCAGGAATATTTCAGGACGCAATCCTATATTCCTCATTTCCCATTTAATCTAACCATGCATGATAAAATACAGAGAGAGGAACTATGTTTTGTAACAACAAGCAATTAGATTATGACCCCCGACATACCCAAAAATAATGCCAGATCTACTCATTCATGAAAATGTGTAATGGCTGGCATAATGCATTATATTAAGAAACTCGTGAATTGTAGCTCTATGTTTCTTATTTGAACATTTAGAAAGACCTAGGTGTGATCCAAAGACCCTTTTGTGAAATTAAAATGAGGGTAGAGGCGATTAACCATATGAATGTTAGGATTGATGGCCAATACATCATAAGGGACACTCTCAATACATTAGGGTTGTTTCACAATCCCAATAGAAAGTCTGTTGATTAATTCACTATCTTTTTCGTTAGAATTGCAAATGCGGAAAACAAAACTCACATATGATAACTAACAATCATACAGATAAGAAACACAAGGATTTCACGTGGTTCACCCAAACGTTGGGCTACGTCCACCAAGCATAGGCATCAGTTTTCTTATTATTCAGATCATGGAGATTACATCAGATTGGAAAGATCTCACTTTGTCTCTCACACTCAGTCATTCTTGCCTCTACGGTCTTACATGAATTTATACATTCACACAAGAAACCGATTATTAATTGCAATCCCTATCCATATTATAACTTGGTCTATTTGGTTGTAACCAACGCAGAATAATAGGATCCAGATCCATCATCAGAGGAATTCGTTGTCACCAAATCCCAACAATCTCCACCTTGACAACAATTAACCTGATACCTTGCTCCTTCATTTTGTTCATCACCTTTTTTGCAAGCCAAGAGAAGCCAAGCACCACTGCAATGTCTCTAATAAAACTGGTTTCATGATCTCGCCTGTGTGAATTGCATGAGTTTGGATTTTCTGAGGGATCACTCCACCTCCAACATGTTTTCCACAACTGTATTGTGAGAGATATTTAGTGATATATCTCCTCCAATCCAAGACACATGTATTACAATATACATTACAATTATCACATACCATCTCAGTGTAACCATTATAGGTGACATTTGTGCTTCTCAAATGTTGAAGCACCCATTTCACTGCAACATCTGAATCTGTCACGTATCTGACAACATCATTAGCATGTGAAACATCTAATCTTAACCATTTCATCACATACAATAGACCTCCTACTGAACTTATACGAGACATAACCTTTTCTTCTTTATAGACAGGCCATATGCTTGAAGAAAACTTATAATGGAAAGCAAGAGGGATAAAAACTGGTTTTACAATGTTCATATTGAACTCCAACCACGGCTTACCATTACCATCTTTGTATACTTCCATGCCCATAATTTGTTTTGTTGCTCCTCGATCCCTCATCTGAATTGTCTTGTCCACCTGAGTCATTTTCTTACTGATTTTATCCACGCTTCGGCTTGCATCGAGCATATCATCAGCAAATAACATCAAGACTGTGAATTTACTATAGACTGTATAGTCATTCCTACCCTTTGAAACATTACCACTCACTTCTTCTTGTGGATTATGCAATCAGAATTAATCTATCTTTATTTTTATCAATCAATGGTTGCAATTTATTTGTTCGATTTATGTAATTGGAATTGTTACCCCCACGGGCTAGGGGTAACTAAGGAGATCATGTCTTGAGGCCCACAAGTAGCAGACATGGAGTGCTGAGAGTACACCATCATCCATCACCAGCTACAGAATAACATCCACCACATTGGCTTGGCTTGGAAGACAATAGGTCTTTCTCCATGAGATAATGAGTCTGGTATCATGGTAAGTGTCATTTTAATATTTGAAGCATTTGAGCATGTTGCAAATAATCCTTTCTTCATTCTGGAAATTTTGCTTGGAATTTATACATTTTGCCCAGTCTCACCTTGGTGAGTGACATGGTATCCTAGTAAGTAGGTCACCCTAGGGAAAAGGGTGGCTACTAAGTGGTTATTGGAAGGGTCATCGTATCATTCCCTTCCATACTTACCACCTCCCATCATTCATGTTTCCTTATCTTTTGGGTTTTCCGAGTCCATTGACCCAAGAAGGGATTGTGCCTCATTTCATGGGGAAGAAGGGGTTGAAGGCCCATCGGTGTTGTAGCTGGAAAATGATAAAATCCAATCATTATCCTTCTAGATGCTCATGCTAAGGTCCTGGGAACAATGAAACACTTCTCCAAAAAATGAAGGACCTACAAAATAAATCACATAATTAATAAATGTCCCTCTTGTCGAGGGGATGCATTGCGGTGTCTTTTAATTTCCATTGCACATGGAACTCAATGTGTCCTAGCTTCAAGTGGAATTGTAGTACTCTTTGCTTTCCCTTGCATATAGTACTCAATGTTCGGACTCTTATAAATTAAATGGAAAAGGGATTGGGAAAATGTTGCATTAAAAATGAAGGATGCAGCACACCCTCTACAAAGGCACCCATAAATGAGACAATACGAACCCTTGTATGTCAAGGACCCCATACCTAGAAGTCTTGCCCCAAAATCCACCTCACACTCACTACATGACTTAGATAGGTTCATCTTGGGAAACGTCCCTTGAATTAGGGATTGGCTTACCCAATAGGACACCATTACACCCCTCCCATACCTAAACTAGGAAAAACTTATAAGGTATTTGAGCATTTGTTTAATTTGAAAAGGGGGCTTTGATGCACATGTTTGGGTGGTTCTTGTATTAGATATGGCTTACTTGGCATGATACTTGGGACTTGTGATCCCTTGGAAGGCATATTTTCTTGTCTTTGTAAGACTTTACCCGATGAACAGGTATTCATGGGGAGATGACTTTATTCGGACGTTCATGAGGGGCTTTGGAGACCAGAGATGGATGCTAGACCCCACTTATGGGGCACATGCGATGATGGAAGTTGCACTATGAGGATGGAGGATGTTTCCTTTGGAGGCATCTTGGCATGATTGGATGATGATCCCCCACCATCTTCCATTTGAACGTTGGCCCTTGGAGGCCTAGACGTCATCCACCTAGCCCATGACTTCATTTAGGGGCTAGGTCTTCAATGGTTCTCATGATGGATTGATGGATGAGGCATGCAGCATGGACTTTGGCCTATGAGAGAGGGACACATGGTCTTTGGAGGCCCAAAGTTCCACGTGTTCAGCTTTGGCGTCACCTCTTGGAGCTCAACATCACCCTAAAGGGGCATGACGTCACCCTTATAGGGTTTTATCTTTTGTAAAATTCATTTTTGTAAATTAAAAAGGGAAAATTAAGAAGTAGGCCCCCTTGTAAAAAGACATGACTTTTCAAAGGAGTCTTTTCATGGTTAGTATTTCCCATATAAATATGGCTAACCAAATACTCATTTCATCATCACAACTTTTCATCACACAAGTAAGAAGTGGTCTGAAATTTTCACCCTTTTGGGGGTTATTGGTCTCTTTAACTCAAGCGCTAGCCTTTGGAGGACAAGTGTTGGATATATCTTCTTGATTTTTGGTGGAATTTTCTGCAAGTAGGATTTTCTCTTATCATTGTCTTGGTGAAGTAAGTAAATTTATGCAATTTTCATGTCATTAATGCTTTGTTGTGAATTTACTTGTTCATATTCAAGATAAGTTGTTTGGCTAAAATGCTAAGAGAGGAGCATAAGGTGGTTTCTCCTCTCACAAGGATAGTTTCACCCACCAATTTGGTGAAGGAAATCCTACCTAGATCTAAGCTCTTAAATTCTTAAAGTGTTATCATTGTAGGAGTTTGACTCAAAACATTTGTTGTGGCATTATCCAAGAATCTAAGAAGGGAAGAAAGAATTGCTAGAGCCCAAAAGTGCTTGCACTCTAGCAACCTCTTCTTGAAATCTAAGGCCCTAAGATGCTAGCACCTTATATTTAAAGCCCTTTCTCTTAGGCATTTCTATCATCATTCTCCAATTATATTCTATCACTGTTGTAAATGACTCCAAAGCCCAAAAGGCACTAATCTACCCTCTCTCTAGTGAAGAAAGTGATCAAACAACTATCTTTTATCATTCTCTCAAGATATCCACTAACATTGCTAACTATAACTAGTGATAATTCACTAGTCTAATCGTAGATAACATACTCAAAATTTGTTTGGAACACTTGGATATTGATTTATTGGATATGTGCTAAATTTTCCTTGTCATTTCATACAATTTTGATCTCTCTAACTTCTTGTTGTTATAAAATTATAATTGTGGTTGTAAATTGTTGTATTTCTACAATTTTGTATCATCAATCAATAACTTCCATTGTCCATTGTCTCTTGAGGTTTATATTATATACCAGTACATGGAAATATCATATATATGTTGTAAATTGTTCTTGTTCCAAGCAAGTACCTGAAACATCATTTTCTTCACAATTCCATAGACATAGACCTCTGACTTAGGTGATCAAGAGAGGGGGCAGTGGGCTTGGCTAATAAACTTGCCACTTTGATCCCTTGAGGTCACCAGGGAAGCCTCCCTTGTGGTGGACATCTTCCATCACTAAAACGAGGGGATTTCTTACTAAGGTGACAGTGGTGGAATTTCCTATAGTTACATGGATTTGGGGACTAGTGTTGGGACTTTGGCATAAGTGCAAATCCTGCGATAATAGGAATTATTGAAAGTTGAGCCTTTACATATGGTATCATAGCTATAGTTTTTTGGGGGGGACTTGAGAATGAAGGATTAGGCGTTGACACAGGTAGTTGATTAAGGGATCAATGGGATCTCAGTTTTGTTGATTGAGGGATTGGTTGGAAGGAGAGTTGTCTACCACACTCAGTTGTGGTCGAATAGATCAAAATTGGAGCACAACGGCATCGCATTGTAAGTGGTTTGATTTCTTCAACTTTTGGGTAATAGTCTCACCACTTGCTCCTTCTTGTGGATTATGCAATCAAAAATAATCTATCTTTATTTTTATCAGTTAATGGTTGCAAATTACTTGTTCAATTTATGCAATTGGAGCCTTGTTGTGCAACCTTAAAGGATATGATCCCTTATGAAACTAAACACACCAAAACCATGTGCATGTCTGATTTTTAATAAGATATGTTTGTGTGTATTGATTAAATTGTTAAACATGATTACATGAAAAATATGCATCTGAGAATGTAAAGGATGTGCATGCTATAATGAGAATGAGTAGTCCATGAATATTTCATGGTGCAATCTTATATTATTCATTTCCCATTTAATCTAACCATGCATGATAAAATACAGAGAGCGGAACTATGTTTTGTAACAACAAGCAATTAGATTATGACCCCAACATACCCAAAAATAATGCCAGATCTACTCATTCATGAAAAGCTGTAATGACTGGCATAATGCATTATATTAAGAAACTTGTGAACTGTAGCTCTATGTTTCTTATTTGAACATTTAGAAAGACCTAGGTGCAATACAAAGACACTTTTATCAAATTAAAATGAGGGTAGAGGCGATTAACCATATGAATGTTAGGATTGATGGCCAATACATCATAAGGGACTCTCTCAATACATTAGGGTTGTTTCACAATCCCAATAGAAAGTCTTTTGATTAATTCACTATCTTTTTGTCCAGTGTTTTATTTTTCGTCATTAGCAATTACAATTTATCTCTTCTTTGGATTTTTTTCTCTCTATTTGTTGTTGTCAATCCCATACTTCACATGATTAAGAAATATCATCTTATTTTAACACTTTTATAGTGATTTTTTTGTTTCATTTTGTTTCATTTGAATGGAATATTTATTGAAACATTTGATTACACACAATATATCTTGATTGAACCCTCTTTTCCTCTTCAGTTTAATTCTCTCTTCCGGCTATGGTCACATCCTTATCGGACTAAATCTAAAGCACATGCTAAATGGTGTGGAGATGTAGGTTGACATTTCTTTTCAATTTTTTTAAAGTAAATCTAAAAATGTTATGGCAAGTTAGCATGAATATTGAGCTCGTAACTCAATTTGTTGTTTTAAATTGTGGTTTATGGTTAGATTATAACAAAATTGTGGTAATTTTGGATAAATATTTAGTGCAATTTTTTAGACATAAATTAAGGGAAATAAATAGTTATAATGTTGATTTCCCTATGAAATCAAGATTGAGTAATGGATGTGTTGAAATGCACCTTAAATTATTAAGTTTATTTTTCATAGTGATATTTTTAATTGAAAATATGATGCAAGGATTGAGACCATATTTTATTACTTACACAACTATGAGAATCATGGGAACAACTATGAGAAGTCTGGGAAGTTAATAAAATTATAACCTAGTAATAATGATGTGATTTAATGAGTTAGAGAGGAGTGAGTGACTGAAATTTTGTAAGATAGTTTCATGGTGATTATTGGTCGACCTTGATCCAAGGACATCACCTCTCAAAGAGGGGAAGAATGGAAATACAATGAACTGATTAACTAGAAACAAATAGTGCCACTTTGATTTCCATATTATCCAGTGTAAGCAATATGCACTAATGTTTATTTTTTATGTTCACTAAGGGTTAACAAGAGTCAATAAATTGTTTTTCTAAAGACAATTAATGTAACAAAGTTGATTATTGAATTTATGGATCTATGTTTCAAGTTGTTTCATTTTATCATCTACACACATTACCAATGATAAGGGAAATAGCATTTCCGATGATATCTCATTGTATCATCTAGAGTACAAGATCATGCACCTCTAGTCTCCTAGAGCATTTGTGGATTCATCCCATGGAGACTATATTTTAGGATCTAATTAGTGGCATTTATAAGAAGACTGGAGTCTAGTTTTGAGTTATAAGATATTAGCAAAACTTTCTTATACTCATACCATTTGTCATTCATGAGAAATTCAATGAGCTACTAGAGGCGTCGAATATATCCTCGCAACTACTCTGGGTGAAATACACATGACCCAATACAAGCCTGAATCAACCTAGGAAAGTACAAAAACCCTAGGCAGAGTGCATTAGATTTAGTGATGCATGAGAAAGGGAGATTTAGCACTTATCCCTTGAACCTCTATGGGATGCATTTTCTCTTATTCTTCTCCCCTCTTCTATGTTTTCATATTAGTGGTAGGAAATTAATTAGCTTACACATATGCCCATGCATGGTTGATTATTGATGTGTAATACCACAAGACTTGATATCTTGACTATTAAATCTCAAACTTGTAACATAGGCCTAGAAATTTTGAATTATGGGATAGTAAGCACATAAAAAGACAAGTTGCAAAAAAACATATGTAGTGTGAGAATAAGGAGAACTTTAATTTTCACTTAACCTTAAAAAATAATAGGAATTTTTTTATTATCTCTCGCTACTTGTTTTCTTCATAATAGGAAGTTTAATCCATGAAAACTAAAACATATAATTGTCTACAAGTTTCAGGAGTACCCATGGCTGAGTAGGCCATACTATGTTCCCTAGGAGAAATGACCAACATCTTTAAAAGACTAGCTTGCCAACCAAAGTCAAAATCCGAACATAGATCAAGGTCAATAGAGGGAGTTGGAGTGAAACAAAAACAAGATCAAGACCTTTTTTCCAATGTCAGTGAGAGAAGAACACCCCTTGATATTATGAAAGAGGTTCAAAATTTCAAATTAGTCAAGTTCACAAGCCAAGATGAGGCTCAAGTGGAAAAATCTTGGGCGATAGGTGTTAAGAGAGCACTCAGTTTTAATACATACTCTACGGTGGAAAAGGCACAAATAGAAATGAGCCTCCTTAAAGGAAAAGCTCTATTGTGGTGGGTCAATAAAGAAACTAAGTTGTAGGTAACTCCCTTGAAAGTTACGTGGGAGATTTTTTAGGAAACCTTTAGAACTCAGTACTTGTGAGATGAATATAGACACCAATAGGCACCTTCCATGTAGTTAGACAAAATGGTAGACTAGCAGAAGATTATGAAACAAATTTATTCACATTAGTTCATCATGTGGACTATATGGCAGACGATAAACGACAAGTTGAAATATTCCTTCATAGGTTCAATACTTTATTGTGAGTTGAAGTGAACATGTGGAAACCCACCACCATGCCAACAACGGAAATTCTAGCCAGGCAAACCCAAAAGATGATTGATGTGAAAGGAAAATCAAATAATTTTGAGGCCACATTTAAAGAACCCTTTGGAGATAGGGTCATCGGAGTCGGGGAGCACATGTATGGATTTTGTGGACGAAAAAACAACATAGCTAGAGTTGCTAGTATAACATTTAGGGTACGTCTAGGAGGATGGAGGGATCAACCCTACTTAAGAGGAATAGGTGGTAGAGGTAGAGTACATGGTGGCCAAGGTTGGGGTCAGACAGCAAGTTTGAGAAAAAACGAGATGCTAGGAATGTGTAGGTACCCATTATAGAAGAGAATCATCAAAGCATCAAGTTGGGCCCAAATAGTGAGAAGATAAAGAAAAATGGGAACAAGCACAGGCCTAGATTCATATTCATGTTGCAATAAACCATCACTGTGTCAAGCACCAAGCCACAGTGATGGAGTCTATCGGTAATATTAAAAACATTCCTCTGTTGTGTTGATTGATTCTGGTTCCATTGATATTTTTATTTCCCCGTATGCTCTAATTAGATGTGGATAGGAAGTTCATATCCAAAATGACTTTAGGATGGTAGAAATGGCATCTATGGTTAAGAAATATGTAGGTCCACTAGTAAAGAATTGTATAATCAAAATTGGGGTTTGTGTCACAAAATGAACTCATAGGAATGGACTAGCTTGAATCCCATCAAGCCCTAGTAGATTGCTACAAAAAGAAGGTTCCCTACCAAAATGATCAAGGAGAGCCTATAGTGATGGAGGGGATTAAGTGAGAAGTTACCTTACGTTTCATCTCAACCAAGAATGTTAAGCCCTAATATTGGCTCATTACCCCTTAATTGGGGCATATTACATTAGTAATGTTATTTTATTTATGTCGTCTTTATTCCATTAGTTGTAATTATACCTCCTAGTCTCCTATATATACCAAGGAGACATTTTCA